>JAPYZM010002372.1:0-14040 GCA_030522845.1 Psyttalia concolor
GGTTTGAAGAAAAAAATGAGCGGTCATGCGTAATATTCGGATGTTCCAGGCGGGCTGTAGCCATTGGTGAAGTTTTTTCACTTTTTTTTGGATCACCATCATTTGAGTGGAAATTTCACAAAAAATCAACACCTCACCTCGAGATTTTTTTGTGTAAAAAACGCTCGGTTTTTTTCTTTTTTTTAGCACCAGTTAGTTTAGCGGATATCTAATGGTAAAATATAAAAAAAAATGGGTTTTAGTGGTTAAAAACATTTAAATTCGGTTTTGAATAAAACTAATGATTCATACTTCGAGAGAACATGACGATTTGCCAGCAAATCAAATTTCAATCGAATCGGTTAATTTTTCGTAGAGTTATAGCAATTTTTAGACATTTTTATGTCGTTTTAAGGGTAAATTCAGGGTCATGCTCTAAACGCTAAATCTTTCAACTAAAACCTCCTCACCGGCCAGACTTCTCGGCGAGCACCCCAAAAGTCCAAAAAAAATCTCACATCATCAACGCCGCTCCTTCACTCCCAAGAAAATCTTAGAAATAAACTTAGGCACCTCCAGCAACGGTCCTCAAGTTACGAATTACCATTAAAGGACCTAACCTCCAGAAATCAGGGTAGACACCGGCTCTTAAGTTCTCCCTCACCTAAAGAGTGAGGAAGATAACGTTCCAAACCAATTGAGAACCCAGATCCACGGCGAACGCTTCATCGAGAAGAAGTGTCGGACCAACACCAACCAAGAATGAGAGATCGTTAGCAAGTTCTAACTCTTTCTCAATACCTATCGCAAGCCATAAGAGACCTCTTCCAAATCTTGGCAACCAAAGAACCGTAGTCCGACAACAACGCCGACCTCAACTTGTCTGGAAATGAAAATGTACCAGCCAAAAAACCAGGAGGATCAAGAGTTTCCAATATCTCTTAGCAACCAGAACCGCAAGAGCGTCCAAATGAACCTACACTCTTTGTAAATCAGTGCAGAAGATCCAACATGTCACAAATCATTAAATGGTCTATCCAATCATCGATACGCCACTACAACAGTTCTACAAAATCAGGATCGATGTCATCGGAAGACTTCTTCCTACCCTTTCCGAAACATCAATATCCTCACCATCCAAGACAACGTTTCAAAATTATGTGTCGCCCGACCAAAAAATCGTTACGATAGCCAATACGATCGCACATCACTTCATGGCGATAGATGAATGTCCGAAGCTCATTCTAAAAGATAAGGAAAGAAATTTCTGTAGCAAATTAATAGCGCACATGTCAAGAATTTTCAAAATTTATCACGTAACCATCTCAGGTTACAGAGCCAAATCCAACCAGGGCTTCGAACAAAGTCATCACGTCCTACTTGAATCTCTTAAAGTGTTCACCGATGAATATCACGGTTGTGATGCACTACTATCATTCGGGATGTTCTCATAAAACACGATAGTGCATAGTTCTACCAACTATACATCTCATGAGCTAGTATTAGGAAGACGAGCACGTATACTTCCGGTCCTAAGCGAATTAAAGGAAGTTGAAACATACGAAGACTGTCCAGTCAACTTCTTGGGATGCCTAAAAACAACTCAAATTAGATCAGCCGCACACCTGCTGGAGTCTAAACAAAGATCGAAAAAATATTACGAAAGTAATGCCAAACTAGTACAATTCAGAGAAGACGACTTTGTTTACGCTTCACAGGAGGTCAGGACAAACAAATTAGAAACTCAATACACCGACCCCTCTACGAGATAATCGCATTAAGATTTAAAGGCGATGCCATATGTTATAGAGACGGACGAGGGAAAACAGTTACTAATACACCTAGATAAGCGAGTTGAAGAAGTGTCACAATTGAGAAACAAGTATCCAATCTATTCTTATAATCATCTGACTTCATTCCATAGCTAACCTTGAGAACTGACAACAGTTTGACAACCCTCTGCTTTCATTACAGATACAGAGCCAAACCTACCCTACCCTACTCATAAACAGGATGAATGATGGAACAGCCTCAGCACTACTGGTGCTAACCATGATCACCTGAGTGACCAGCATCCGTGATGAAATTCGTGGCCTAACGCCCGCAAGATCAGTTAATCTCCTTATCACCGGATCCGCCTTCGTACAACTTACAACAGACTGCCTAATAGTCACATTCGACAAGCAAAACTATTAGAAGGCAACAAACGACTACTTAGACAACTGCTACCTTCGCCACAATGACGCATGACATCAGGTCAAGGAGAATGTAAAATAGGAGTCCTAATAGACCCCACAGCGGAAGTAATGAAGACCTGCGGCATCAAAATCTTACGCGGTCACAAAATCCCATGAACATGGTTAGAAAAATTACAATTCTGATTGTACTCCACCGAAACAACATCGCTGTATGTAGTGTATGAAAACCTCGAGGGCTGCGCACTAACTATCGAAACTACCGGCGTCTTCAAACTCCGTGGGAACTGCGAGACACAGACTATGCGAGCAATAATACAAAACTCCGAACCCAGCGAGTCCAAGCTTCCCGAACAACATGTAGCTCCGATGAACCTGAATTCAACCATCATCAATCCCAACCTCACCGGAGAAATCCAAGTGCTGGACCTAATAAAACCAATCAAATGGAACCAATTCCAGATAATGATCATATAACTGACATGGGTTCTAATCTTCTAATGAACGAGTACTGGACGTGATCGCCAACAACAAAATATCCACGTACGATAGCAGCACAATCCACCTTAGCGTGATTGAAATACTGAGTACCGTAACGGTCGTTCCGATTATAGCGGTGGTCATAATGGCCTGAAAAACCTCAGTTTTCTGCACTATCCTTGAATATTACGGCACACCTGGAGAGATCACCGAAAACTCCGCCACAATCAGTAATGAAAGCCCGGAAGATCAGATGGTATGAAGATATGATTGTCAATTTAAATGTCGAATTTGATGTCACTACAGACAGTGTAAATAAATCATGTAATTTGCAGACTTTTCAAAAACTGAGGAAATGAATGAAAAATCCTCTACTATTCACAATCAAACCTCGCGCGAAAGACCACGTGTATGGACAGCTGCACTACATGAGGATCCACCTTGAACTACCGTGAACACACACAAGCAAATGTTTTTCGGAGTTCACAGGAGCTTACAACGACCAAGTGATTCAATCCCGAGTTTGCGGCGTTTCGTCTCGTTTCTCATATCGAATTAAAAAATGGTAGGCATTGGTTGAAATCCAAAAAGTGTCGAAGCATCCTCCAGTGTTTCTAATTATTAATTGTCATTATGCCAAGATCGAAAGATAATAGTTTTTGTTCAATGTGTATGAATGAAACCCGGGCGGAAAGGACTTTCAATGAAAAGCAGATAGTGACAAACCGATAGAATTTTTTCCCCTTCCCGCAAATGATTTTACAAGTCATTTGACTGTATAACTGATCGTGAATAATTAATTTACTTCTTTTTTGAATGTGATGCAACTGTGATAACGTAATTCACGGGTGTCATTATTCTGTTTTCGGAGGAAACACCGATAGCGGCCAGGCATAACCTTATAAGGATGTGAAATTAATGCTCAGCTCACTTCTCCCCGCCGTCATGAGAATATCTAGTCACATTGAAATTACTGTCGAAGTTTTCACCAAGAAGTGCCCTTGATGCCTCGATATTCAACAAAAAATAGTTGATAATACAATTTTCTTGATATTCCATTGATCTTGAGATTAAAATATTTTCTTTTACTCATATGTTCAATAACTTAAAGTGAAACGAAACTCGAGAGTCCATAAAAAATTTGAGAATCGTCTCATCTCTCACAAATATCATTTTTTTCCTGTGAAACTACTTCATCGACTTGATCATTACTTTATACAGTGAATAAAGAAGTTCCATCGTGCAAAATTAATAATTGTGGGAGAAGAGGCAATTCTCAAATTTTCTGTAGACAGTAGAACTCCGTTTCTTCTTACGAATCCCAAAAAATTGGCCGTGAGATTCCAAAATTTTCAGTCATTTGTATTGTCAGATAGACCGAATAATCATAAGTGTTCCCTTCCAAAGGACTACTACAAGTGATGCCAAGTAACGTTTGTTACTTGACATTTTTAGAGTAACTTTCTAACAATGTCTGTACAATGGAGTCCCTCAATTTCATTACTCATCTCATGCTTGTGATGATTTCTTATTTACCGAAATTGCATTGTCTGTTCTCTCAATAGACAATTTCAACTGAATTATAATGCACAATCTCATTTACATAGCACGCTGTTCAACCGTATCAACCAATTGATTGTGCACTATTGGACATGTGTATTGGACAAGTACATACACTGAGAGAAAAATATTTTGGCCATACATTCATTGACTGTAGATAATTAATTTATTTTTCGAAAACCAATTTTTTCAAAGGACTTACTTGCAGATAATCCTGATTAGGTTATGTCAATCGTTTTGCTCTAGGGGATCTTGATATTGCATGTAACTTTAGATGCAATCCTCCAATGATTATTAATGTTTTTTTGTTCTAATTTTTTTTTTGATTGATGTAAAAATAATTAAGAAAATATTGGAAAGTTTCATCAGAAGTAATATATCTGAATAATAAATCTGATTATCCTCTAAAATCATATGATTGGCATGATGGAAAACTAATCAAAATCACCTGAAAGTTTCTCATTTGGTGAAATACCCGTTCGAGAAAATAAATACTTTTGTCAAGTAAATAAATATTTGGCATAATATTATTGTTTCTGAATGTCCATTTTATGAATAACAATATTTATAAATTTGGGCTTGGGATTTTGAATTCTACATGTTCATATTATTCCTGTCAAAAAAATAACACGATAAATTTACGAATTTGCACTTTACAATGTCGAATTCAGGGATAGTAGTATGTAATTGACAAAATCCATTGCAATTAATTAGATTTTGATATGTATATCGTGTGGTAAGAAAACGGAGATTGTCACTCCCGCAGGCAAGATTTTAATATGAAACATTAAATGTGTAAAAAGACGAAAAAAAACGGAATTAATTGAGTAATATACAAAGCATTTTCGTATGATAATTCTGTATTAAAATAAGCCAACTCCTTTGATAATAATATTTCTCGGTGCTTGAATCTTGTCGAATCTTGCGCATAACTGACCAACAAATTATGAGCCATATTATATACCCATTAGAGTGAAATTCCCATAGTCTTCATCAACGAATTCCCACTTGAGAACCTGTATCTCCCCTTCAGTAAAAAGTTAATTAAGATTTGTATTTCTTTGTGATTTCTTGCAGGAACCACAAATAATTTTGTTGAAAGAGGGGACTGACTCGAGTCAGGGCAAACCCCAGCTGATATCGAACATAACTGCCTGCCAAATGGTGAGTGATTCGGTCAAGACTACCCTAGGACCTCGCGGTATGGATAAACTCATCGTCGATCAAAATGGCAAGAGCACAATCTCCAACGATGGCGCAACGATCCTCAAGCTCCTAGACATTGTTCATCCCGCTGCGAAGACTCTTGTGGACATTGCCAAGTCTCAGGATGCTGAGGTAAACAAACATTTTCATGATCTTTTAATAAAAAATCAAGTGTAACGTTTTTTGAAGAGAATTTATTCAGCGCATTGTGCTATTTGATTTTTAACAGCAGATGTCAACGTCTGCCAATAATAATAATAATATTCAACTCCATTTATATATTTAAGTACTTATATGGATCATTATTATACCTATACTATTATATTGGAATATATACAATATTTATTTACTTCTCCTGAAAACAAATTTAGCTCTTCTGCTATTCCTTCAACAAACATTCCCAAGTTATTAGTACTAAAGCAAGAATCAATAGCATCTATTTCACTTCAACTATTATTACTCGACATTTCCGAGAAATCCTTGTGCAATTGTAAAGGAACAATTGACATTCTCTCATCGGAAAAAATTGAAGAAAGTGAACAAAAATATAGACTGGCAATTTTATGGAGCCCCAAAATTGTCTCAATAGTGTTCAAACAATTTTCACTATTAGAAGTTACTGTCTTTTTTTTTTCCACAAAATGATAAACAAATTGAGGTGACGCTGTCGATTGTCAACATTTTTTTTTGCATAAATTATATTTTTTAACAATTTTCGATTGATCAGTTTCTCGATATGAGCAGACACGTACACTGAGAGAATGATATGCTTTTGACAACGGTCACTCACTAAATATAAAAAAAATTTTACTGTATTAGTTCTTAAAATCATGAAGTTTTCTGATAAATAATGTAATTTTCAGAGTAAGCGAAGTAAATATTTCAACAGATTTAAATTTTTTGGTTCCGCGAGAATTCTTTTTTTTTAGTTTTCACAAGACTTGAAATTATGTTTGTCACATAACTTCATGTAGTGGTGTTTTATCTAATATTTTATTTTCATCAGGATTTCTATGGCGTAATGTCTTGCTCAAAGAAAAACATTTTTAAGTTCAAATTTTGATACTCTGGACTTCATAATGAAAGGCTTCATAGAACAATCGCAACAAGAATTTCTCAGTTGGATACGGTGAATCGTCAATTTAAGAATTCATGGATTCTCACAATCCATCACACTCTACATCTAACGTAAATTCAAGATTGCCTCAAGCCAGGAAAACCGAAACTTTGTGAAAGATATTTGTCCCATAGTGTGACAACAAAATAATTTATCCAAAAAATTCACGTGTCTTTAAATTAACGAGACAATACTTGCTGAAACTAATTGAGTCTTTTTTGTCAACAGCATTTTTTTCCTCTCAGTGTGCTTAAAAAAAATCTCTGCTCTCAGTGTAGTAGGGCATCGAAGTGAATTTAAAAAACGTCAATCTCTTCAACAAATTGAAGTTCTTTTCAATTTCCCAGGTCGGCGATGGAACCACCAGTGTCGTCCTGATCGCCACAGAATTTCTGAAACAAATGAAGCCCTTCGTGGAAGAAGGCGTTCACCCGCGTATAATCATCAAAGCCTTCCGTCAAGCGATGAAAATAGCTCATGACAAAATTCAGCAATTGAGCGTAAAAATTGGTGATACTACACTGGCTGAGAAACGAAGTCTTCTTGAGAAGTGTGCAGCAACAGCGATGAATTCCAAACTCATCCACCAGCAGAAGGATTTCTTCAGCAAAATGGTCGTCGACGCTGTACTCCAACTGGACGAGCTGCTCCCTCTGAACATGATCGGTATTAAGAAAGTATCAGGTGGAGCCCTTGAGGACTCACTTCTGGTCGCTGGAGTGGCATTTAAAAAGACTTTCTCCTACGCTGGATTTGAGATGCAGCCGAAAAAGTATTCCCCCTGCAAAATAGCTCTGCTCAACATCGAGTTGGAGCTGAAAGCAGAGAGAGATAACGCAGAAGTGAGAGTTGATAATGTTGCTGAGTACCAAAAGATTGTCGATGCCGAGTGGCAGATTCTCTACCAAAAATTGGAGAAGATCCACAAGATTGGAGCCAATGTTGTCCTCTCAAAACTACCAATTGGAGACGTGGCGACCCAGTACTTCGCCGACAGAGACATGTTCTGTGCTGGCAGAGTCCCAGAGGAAGACCTGAAGAGAACCATGAAAGCCTGCGGTGGAGCTGTCATCACCACTGTCAATGACATCACTGACTCAGTCTTGGGACGATGTGAATCCTTCGAGGAGAAGCAAATTGGTGGGGAGAGATTCAATTTCTTCGCTGGATGCCCGAACGCTAAGACCTGCACTTTCGTTCTGCGCGGCGGTGCTGAACAATTTTTGGAGGAAACTGAGAGGTCTCTTCACGACGCTATCATGATCGTCAGAAGAATGATTAAGAATGATGCAGTTGTAGCTGGGGGAGGAGCCATCGAGATGGAATTGTCGAAGACTCTGAGGGATCATTCTAGAACGATTGCTGGAAAGGAACAACTGATCATTGGAGCTATCGCAAGGGCTCTTGAGATTATTCCAAGGTAGGAAAATTAACCTTCATTGAAGGATTTGTATTCAGAGCATTTAAACATTCTTTTCTTATTTTCTGGTTTCAATTTATTTCGAAGCAAGTGCACACATTTTCTAGAGGTCCCACGTTTTAACATCGCGTTCGCATTAAGAAACAAAAATAATTTGTCATATCAATGTATCGAAAAAGTAACTTTTCACTCACTCGACGCGAAACGATCACTTTTCCGACACAGCTTGTTTTTTATCCCATCCAATGATTTCCTGTGATGTTACAAGAATTCGAAACGCTAGATCAATGCCCTTTGGGCATTCATGGGAAGTTTAAAATTATGGCACATGAACATTTGGAAGTAAACTCTTAGAATTTTTAGGTAAAATAATGATTATAATATAGCCGGCCGTAATGGTTAGGCGGGCGAGCTATTGCTCCGCCGTGCTCTTTTTTTATATACACATCAACAAATATTCTTAAAATCTAATTACTCTATTGTTTAAAGCACTTTAATTTTCTAAGGGGGGGGGGGGTCAGGATGACAGATGAACCCATTGGCGCTGCACAATTAACCTGCTGTGCGACTGCGGTTTTACATGTTTTCCCGTGCAGTCCTAGCTCAAATGGTGTATAGCTAAGTCTAAGACTACCGTGGTACCGCGGATAATAAGGAGAGGAACGAAAGGAGGGAGAGACAGGCTAGAGGATAGTTTTAAAATAGAGAATACTTCGATAAAACCAATCAAGTGAGAAAGAAAAAAAATTATAATATAACAGAAATCTGGAGTTTGGGAAACAAATATTTTCAGATTATTCTGATTAGCTTCACTCTCTGATTTTTTTTCCCCATTCTGAAAAGATGTCGCCGGTATCCGTTGATGATTTCGTTGAAGCAAATAGTTAGTCGTCGCTGTTTTTCACCTTGTCAGTTATCAACTCTGATTTTTTGTGTGTAATGTTTTTTGACCTCTGAAAGTCAAGTCTTTGCTACAAAGTTAAATCTGAAATTCTTGATACTGTAAAATAATTGAAGTAATAGTTGGACTCAAGAGATAATTTTTTATTGAAGATTTTCGGAATAGAGTTCAAGCAAAAGGCTTCATGATCTTATACTTGTGTTGATTTTCCAGACAACTTTGCGATAATGCTGGATTCGATGCTACCAACATCCTCAACAAATTGCGACAGAAGCATCACCAGGGTAAGTGCTGGTATGGAGTTGATATCAACACTGAGGATATTGCTGATAATATGGACGCTTGCGTCTGGGAGCCAGCTATTATCAAGATCAATGCACTGACAGCTGCTGGTGAAGCTGCCTGCTTGATTCTCTCGGTCGACGAGACAATCAAGAATCCACGAAGTGGAGATGGCGGTGCTCCTCAAATGCCGGTCGGTCGCGGTATTGGAAGACCCATGTAAACCTCATCAACTCATTAATTTTTCTCATTGGTTATTATTACCAGCTTGATTTAATCTAATACTGCATTTGCCGAATTCCATTCACAATTCACAGAGGTATTAATCAGAAATTTTCTGTATTTTTCGCCGAGTTAGGGAAATAAAACATTTTATAATTGTATTTCTATATTTATTCAATATCAGGAATTCTCCGACATTTGGTATTCATCGAACAAAACTTCAACTATTCTCCCAAACATGGTCATTGATGAACAAAAAAACAACACAGGAAAAGTAAACACTGTCAGCTCCTGAGTTGAGATGTGGCCAGTGGCCTAAGTAATTACGGTTACGGCCAACACATTAATTCCGATTAATTTCCTTCCTTTCTTCAGTTATAAAGAAAGCAATTAAAAGACTTGTATTTAGATAACTTTACAACAATTGAAATGACTTCGGTTTAATTGTACCTCCATCTCAGTCGTATAAATTGCATCGATTATGATGAAGACTAATCAATCCATTTTCCCAGATAAAATTATGGAATTAGCAAAAAAAAAATCAATTTTTCGGAATTGATTCAAGTGATTGAAACATAGACAGTCATTCCTTCATAAATATATTGATATTTCTATAATTGGTTTTATCTCTTCCTGTCCCAAAAATTAACTACAATTTTTTGATTTTACAAAAGAAGCATGTTAGAAGCAACGGATTTTATAACTTCAAAAATTATTGACTTAAGTAGCATTCTTTTACCATAATGAGTGAAGATATAAATGAAAATTACCGGTCATTCTTCAGTGTTCAATTTTATAAGAAAGTGGATTGCATCCTACACTTAAAAAAATGGCAGATATTTATTAACTTGAGAGAAGGAATTATTTTTCAGAATATTTCTCGAAACTAGATTTTTTCATGCGATTATGTCAATCATATTGCTCTAAAGGGTAATCAGTTTTATGATTACTTTCAATGAATACTACAATAAAAAAATCAGAATAAAAACTTATAGAAAATGAATAATTACTGGAGGAGCCGATTCCAGGCCATACTCAATATAACGATCCTGTAGAGCGAAATGATTGTCATACTTGGAACATAATCGAGATAATCTGGACATGAATCCTTTAGCGTAATTGGACTTCCAATATTCATCTAAATATTTCATCAAAATAATACCGCAGGTAACTTCAGTGCGATGACCTAACCTCCTTAAAATGCAAACCTAGGAAATAAACTATTTTAAATTAACTACAGTGTCCAAACCTATCAACAAATGTTACTGAGACAATTAGCTAGGTGTCGAATTCTTGCAGTTCCAGCCCAGTCATTTGTATTAATCAGGTAAATTGAACGCATTTTCTTCATATCTATCTAATCGATTGTCGCTGTACGAGGTTAACCATTAACGTGAATACAGCTGACCCTTCCCCGTAGGCGACTATTTAATAAACTTCAGGCGAAAAGCGAAGACCATTCTTTCGCGGTGGGGCCTTTACAAGAAAGGAGTGTCATTTTAATCCTTCAAAGTATTCCAAAGGGAGTGTCGTTCATTTCATGATACGTGTTTTTTTTTTTAATTGTGTTTGGAGGCGAATTTTTTCACGATATTTCTTTGACGCATTGTCCAGGCCATGTGGTGTAGTACTCTATTTAATCGATTATATGTAAGTTATGATACAGGGAACTATTAGCAACGGTTGATCTCGCTGACAAACAAAAATAGGAGACGAGTATCGCGGAATCCCACCCGTGGCGCTCAACGAACTTGTCCCTTATTTTTGTGTGCTATACAGTACCTTCCCTAAATCATACCTTATAATTATATGATCTATCAAAGTCCAGCTGACAGTATTTGAGGTGTGCTCCGCTCGAACACTTCCATTGACACACTTATTTTTCGCCGGCACTGAGAATTCCCCTTTTTGGAGGTGACAAAGCTGCACTGGGAAACAGAAACTAAAGGTCTTAACAAATAGCCTCAAACTCCATTATTTTCTCTTCGTGTGTCACTCAACGATCGCTCTGCGTGCTTCGTCAGATCTAAGTGAAAATCTATTGATTAGGCGAGCGTCAGGTCGTCTGCATGACACGGCTAAACTGAATAATCATGGCATCATTGCAACAAAACTTTAAAAACTCGCAGGACCAATCGGCCGATTCCATGTAAGTTATTCTAGAATGAAAATGAGTGTCACATATGGAAAAACATCAAGTGTGAAAATGCCTGAGGTATTGTTGACGAAATTCCAGTGAACTGCTATCGAAAATTGTATACATTCTCTAACAAGTTAATCGAGCAATTCTGTAGTTTTTCGATACCTTTCTTTGCCTGGAAATATTTATGAAAAAATACGATATGGGAAAGAAATCAATAGAATTTCGGTTTTCTATATGACTTCTTCTCCTATTCATATACTATTCCTATACTACTTCTCCTATATAAATTTTCCGAGTTATTTTATTAAATTTTTTCAATAAGAACGCCAACAACTACTTCAACTTAACTGGTTAATTTATTCTACAAAAATTTCCTGGAGCAATTCCATTTGCGGCTCACTTGTTGAACATTTTTCTCTATATTAATTCCGTTGGATTTTAAAATGAACAAGATTACAGACCATAGATCAGCAGAGTAACTCATTATTGAAAATGCGTTGGGAAAGCGTCAGCACTTCAAAGGTCTTCAAAAATTTCGTTTCTTTAAGGTTTAGGTAATTTTGCATAATTTCCAGAGGTAGAGAAATGAAAAATTGAGTAATTCCAATGCTGCTGTTCACCATCAACAGAAACTAGTAATTTTCCTGAGGAAAACATTTTTTATAAAAAATTCTATTGGTGAAAACTGTAAAAAACTAATAGAATTTCCAGAATAGGATAGTTCGAATTTTGTAGTTAATGTTTGTTCCATGGCTCCTGATTGTTACCTTAACCATTAGCTCCTTCATTATCAAGATTAGCTGGATTTTCATTGTTTCATTTATTGGCAAAGCCATTGCCTGCATTATAAACTTTGTAAGTATACTTCAATGGAGCCTGGCGTGGTAAAAGCGTCTGAGAATGAAGTGAAAAAGATATGCCTACATTTCCAGGAAAAATTAGCGAATCGATAAAATGAATGATCCCAATGTTGATGTTTGCAATTAAGAACTTTTTCTGTGAGACATTGCCCGTGAAAAAATCTGTTGAGGAAAATCATGAAAACTAATAGAATTCCGAAAATAAGTCGCAGAGAATTCCCCAGGAAATGCGCAAGGACGTTCTGCTCAACGTTTCCTACATGGCCACTCATTGTTATCTTAAACATTAATTTTTTTACTCGCCACGATGAGGTGGATTTTAAATTTTTTATTGGCTGAGACATCCATTATTTACACTGTCAACTTTACAGGCATACTTCAATGGAGTCTGGGGTGGCGACGGCGTCTGAGAATGGGGTTAAAAAGAGATTCGACGATATTAAAAAATCGCGAAATGATAAAAGGCTCTACAGAGGATTGATTCTAAACAATGACATGAAAATATTATTGATAAGTGATCCAACAACGGACAAAAGTGCGGCGTCATTGGACGTTAATGTTGGATTCATGAGTGACCCAGTGGAGTTACCGGGTCTCGCCCATTTGTGTGAACACATGCTCTTTCTCGGTACTGAGAAGTATCCAGATAAGAAAGAGTACAACTCCTACTTATCTCAGCATGGAGGAGCATCTAATGCAGCTACACAGTGGGATCACACGACTTATTTCTTCGACGTGACACCCGATAAATTGGAAGGGGCTCTGGACAGATTTTCCCAGTTTTTTCTCAAGCCTTTATTTACTGAATCCATGACGGCTTTGGAGATCAATGCCGTTCACTTCGAGCATGAGAAAAATATAGCTCAGGATTCGTGGAGGACCGACCAGTTGGACAAATCGTCAGCTGATCCGAAACATCCTTACTGCAAATTTGGAACTGGTAATCGGGAAACTCTGGAGTTGACTCCTAAGGAGCAGGGACTCAATGTTAGGGACGAATTGCTCAAGTTTCATGGAACTTGGTATTCAGCTAATATCATGGCGCTCAGTATACTTGGAAAAGGTGAGATTTTTTTTTTGTGTGGAGCACTGTACTGATTGCTGAATTAGTTAGCTCCAAAATTTCAATCATTTCTGAAATTACACAGCTTACCGGCCGTACCGTCAATGTCCCCTATAGAGTCACCAAGAGCCTTTGCGAGTTTTTTCGAAGGGTCAAATGCAGTTATTTTTGTAATAACAAGTAAATCTAACCAACTGAGTAGTCAGTTTATAGGATTCTTGAACATTTAGAAGTTGCATTGTTTGAAATAAATGGCTGAAGAAATATTACTATTAATTAATTACAAAAGTTCTGGTTTGCGTCACTTTCTGCCAGTTGCAAAACACTATATTCTAGTTAATGCCACACTTCGGGACCAGTTAATGCCACATGTGAAAGCAAATTTAACAGGCTATCACCGAATAATAACAGTCAGAATGGTATTGAATCGTTAGAATTGGGAATAAACAGAAGAGTTATGTCTACATTATGCCATTATACTAGGAATGGACTGTTGAAAATTGTGCTAGGTTTGATTGCTGTCAAATACGGGTGGTAGAAACCGGAGAATGGCGAATAGAGGGTTGTTCTAGTAAGTGCCACCCCGGCGGTGCACCGCAGACACTTTATCAT
>JAPYZM010002373.1:0-14036 GCA_030522845.1 Psyttalia concolor
AGAGAGCAATAGTAAAACCACGTTCAATTCATAGTTCCGTTCAAGGTTAATTCAAGTTTAGTTCAATTTCTTGTAGAAAGACCTGCGCGGTTTTAAATCATCAATTATACTGAGTTTTTTCTGTGCAACATTCTCTTGTGAGAAAAACCATTAACTTTTGTTCAGACATTTAAGACTGACAATTAACAAGTTTAATTTCTGCGACTGATTAACGTTAAGTTTCGTGAAACATTGAAAGTGTCCAAGTGTTCTTCTTTCACTGACCTTCGACCTATTCCCTACACATCCCACAACAGTCATTCACGATAAATTGAAGCGATATTACTGATCAGATAAAAGTTTAAAAAAGTCAATTCAAGTGACTAATTTTGTGGTAGTCGGAACTTAAATTCAAGGACAGATTAAAATTCACAAATTTGAAAATTAATCAAGGCACTATTCAAAACACTATTCAAAACATGAACAGTCAATTTTAAGCAATTTTTTTTATTAAGATTGGGGTAAATATTTTCAAAATAGTCTTCTTAAAATGATTTAAATTATTTGTTATTATTAAAATGATTAAAATGATTAATGTTTGCAAACCTCCGAGTCTCGAGAAAACTAAGATTGAATTTGGTATCGAGTTAAATTCTTCAACTATCTAAGCGCTATGAAGGCCCTATTCATTCCCTTGTGATTGTTTACAGATGCAGCTCCCATAAGGCTCAAGTATCCCATATCCAAATCCTACCATCATCCAACACACATGAAATTCATCGATGGATTATTCATCCAAGTCGAAACAATGATGAGTCCCACCCCCCAGCTCTAAAACTACATTTTTCAGGAATGCCACGGCAATTGTTAGATATCAGACATCAGATATCAACCGTCAGAGATCAGACATCAGACATCAGAGATTCAGAATCGAATATTAGAGATCAGACATCATCAATAAAATATTTAATCCCCCCGCCGCCCACCTTCGCCGGCGTATTATCCATTCAAGTCCAGCCAAAGGTTCCCCCCCCCCCCCGAGGAGGCCCCTGATCGCCACACCATTTTACAGTAGCCTTGCGTACCGACGTCCAGAACCCCCCGCATGACAGGTCATCTGACAACACGATTTGGTATGAATATCTAGAACCAGGCTTGTTTTTCTACTTGGAACATTTCCCAAGAAAAAGAGAAATCAAAAACAGGTGATTGACACAGCATGAAATGCCTCTGCTTCAACTCAAAAGCAAAAAGTAAAAATGTTAAACTGCAATTATTCTGAATGATATCCCTCACCTCCTCCCAAACGAGTTGTTTACTGACTCCAGGTCGCAGGTTCATTATCTTCAGTTCAGCCGCCTTCAATACTCCATCCTGAGTGAACTCAATATTTGGTTTCCCCTGGTCACCCTCAACTGAGACATTCTTCAGATATCTAGAACAGATTATATATAAATTTCTATCAATTTTCAGTGCTTACTGGGTGTTCCTGAAGTACACACCCATCGCACACCGGCACCTTTACGCAGTAATTTGAAACAGACAAGTCCCGTTCCTTTTTTTTTATCAGAAGCGCTCCTGTAGAGGTATCAGGCTGAAGAAGGCATAATTGTGTACTCATAAACGAGAATGAAGCAGCAATATTTCTCTGTTGCTGTTCAAAATTTAACTTAAAGTAATTGTTAAAACAATAATAATTGACGAAAAAGAATGCATTCATTGATTGCAATTCATTTAACCATTAATTGTTAATTATATTTCCAAAGGGACTGCAGAAAAGAAAAAAAATGGCCCTTTGTTCCTTCATGGAAACAATTGATATTTCTTAATTGTTCACAGAATCCACAGAGCTCTGTTTATTTGTACTTTGGAGGAATTTTGTTAAACGGAAATCTATCAATGATGTCGCAAAAAAGGGATTTACAGAATTTTGTAACTGCATGCGTTTGTAGGGAATCGAATTCTCTATAAATAAATGTGTTTTGAGGAAATAACTAAACTCCACTATTTAATTAGATAGTAACAAAGACATGATTATCATTTTTATGTTACTGTTCAATAGGCTACTAGGTTTAGAGTATTACACCATTCAACGTTTTCTGTAGACAATTTGATATTTTCCAAAAGAAATTCAATGGAAAGTGTCTTCAGTACGTACTTCAGGGACACCCTGTAGATTTTGTAATCAGTCCGAAATTCATGGTGTAGGAACTCCATGATTTTTGCGCATTATTCGACGTGTCGAATATTTTTGAATAATTTTTGATGATGTACGTGTATGTTTTGAAATTTGAAATATGACATTAGGAGAATTTCCAATTTTGAATTTTACATCAGATCGACGAGCTATATATGGGTCTCTGAAAGGAACAAATGAACAGAATTTGGAAGTTTTTTCTAATAATTTTCTCTGAATAATTAAAATTGCGGAAATAGTCGAAGTGATCAATAGAAATCCATCTACTTCGAATTCTGAGTTATTTCTGCTGACCTTAAATGAAAAGTAGGGTGTCTAATGTCGGAGTTTATACACGTCTCTTAGAAAAATCATCGGTTGAATGATTAATTCATTTATAATATTTCAATTGAAAAAACTACAGTAACTCACTTGAAAAATCGATCCCCAGTGTTCCACCTTGACTCTCCTAGTCCCTCGCAACTAAGTGCCGTGTTGAGACTATGGTGTGCATTCTTAGGATCATTCACAAAGTCTTCGACTCCATAGGCATACACTTTTATCGCAGTTGCGATCTCGTTCACAAGACTAGTGCTGCTGGTATCGAAGTGAACTCCTGTCGAGCGAGAAAATAAGGAAAAATTGAACCCCCATGAAAAATACGTTCCAATAACACCCATTAACAACAAGAAAATGACGAAATAGCAGGGAGAATAAAGGCTACTGGCTACCCTATTACTTTTCTAGATTGAGTCAATACTAGAATCCGTTTCTACACAAAAAATTAAACGCCGATTTCTCGTTTTGCACAAATATGTAGAGGGGAACAAATATCAGAGAATGAAACCATTGTTATGATATTAGCCGAAAGACAATATTCAATTGGGTCTTAGGGGGGAAGAATTTTAATCATGTTCTTCTTCACGAATTTCCTTACATTTCGATTTTTTAACTCCATTCCGAACAAATCAATTTTTTGTAAAACTTTGTGGTGTATGAGTCGGAATTGAGTATTATCCACAACAATCATTATGGACGTTGATTATTTAAGGTAATTATTTACCAGTAAGAATAACGAAGCACATACAATTGATATTAATTTTGATCCACAATTGATTGCAAAAATGAACAGTTGAACAACCAGTTATTTTTTAATGATTTCAAAGATTTGTGATTCACGAAATCACAGCAAATGAAGTTATTGCAGAGTTCATATGGAAATTGAAGAAAACTATTTCACAACATCTATAACAATTGTCAGAGGACATCAAATATCTGGCGGTTTCAATCATCTAACATTTTGTTACCCACAATTCGTTGTTTTCTACCAAGTAATGTCTTCTCACAATAAGTATATCTTGAAGAGTGACATTAGGACGAGTGAAAACTGGTACTAATAATCTCGTTTTCACTATATAACGTGTAGATTAGCTTTTGGAACGATACCTACGTTTCATTATATTATCATCCTTCAACAAGTTATCTACAATATTGTTTAATAATTTTCCGTTGCCATAAATGTGCTAACAGTCCTGAATGGAAAATGAAAACTAAAATGTTATTTACTTGTAATTACTCCGATAGCAAAATATCCGTCTTTCGAAGCTCTTTCAAATATCCTTGGACGAATTCTTCAAAAGATCATTTTAGGCCACCAAAAACATCTCCAAAAGACTAATATCTTCCAAATATATATTCTCTTCGGAAGACAATTGTTTATTATTAAGGATGGAAAAGACGGAGTCTGGCTCTGGTTTTTGACTTATCATATCCTGTTTCACTCAATACCATCTGTTCAAAATTGAGGCTGATCCGGGCCAGGGTTGGGAGGGGGGGGGGGGTATAGCGTCTCGCTACATCAACACACACACAACTGAGCGCTTGCCACGGACACCGAGCCAAAGATGATCGACAGCCGAATCACACTCATCAGGCTATTTCGCTCGCCCCAATACAGTCATGCATATGTGTCCATCTCTCTCGCTCTAATATTGTCCCGCGTCTACCTCGGATTCTTCTATCTGCGAATTGAGGCGAACTAGAACTATCTCAATTCGCCCGTCGTAATCTGACCACCTAGTGGATCACATTACAAATTCATATTCTCTTTACTTTTGTATACCTTAACCGATATTAAACTGTGATTATTTATTTAATCATATTTGTTAGTGATTTGTACATCCCACACCACCACAAATTCTACATTCGTGACCTCGACGTGATCCAATTGGGGATTTCGGACGTTTTATTTGCCATAAAAGTAAAATCGCTTGCGACCACGTGCGCCCTTTTTAACGGAAGTGCATCCTCGCGTTACTGGGCTGTAAAAAAAAATACAGCGAACGCGTGCGATGGAGCCACGGAAAAATCCCGCGAGTGCAATTTCGTTTCGCGCTTTTGAAATTAATAAATTAGTCGCGTGGAATACGTAGAATACTTTTTTCGGCAGCGTCTTGAGGCTTCTAGAACATTCCGAACGCCCAAGTGCTAACCGTTGGTTTCCCCCTGTGAAATCAAAACGAAGTTTCAGTCGAGTGGTATTGTGACATTGCGCCAGCACATTGCTGAACACCCAGAGACGTTGTGTTGTGCTGGTGAAAAATAAAGACTAATAACGACTTTATTCTCTCACGTTAAATTCCCTCGATTTTATTTTCGTATCATTTTCTTTCGAAATTAAACTACCACGATGGTGTACGAAACAGTGACAACTTCCCAAAACGTTCGGGCCGTAAACATTCTGACAACCGCGATGGCCTCGATGAAACCAAAACTAATTGGAAGGCCTTTCAACGCGGAAAGACCTACGCTTTGGTTCGTGCAGTTGGAGATACAGTTTCTCGACCTGGGGATACTCACCGAAGCGGATAAGTACAATAAAACTGTGCCATTATTCGATACCACTTATGAGGTGGAAGTCGAAGATTTAATTGTCACACGACCCATTGAACACCCATATCAAACCCAGAAAAACCGATTAATTAGGTGTTTTGCTAAATCTAGGACAGAAAACCTACTGCAACTATTGGACAAGGAGAGCATTGGGGACAGGACGCCCTCTAAACATCTCCGACACCTGAAGAGCCTCGTCCCTGGCATAGATGACGAAATTTTGAAGACGCGTTGGTTGTGTCAGCTTTCCGAACAGACGCGGCAACGCTAGGCGCCCAGGAAAATGCTTCGCTCGAGGATCACGCGAAACTGGCAGATAGAGTACATGTACATTTAACCCAAAACGCGTCGCAGCCATCACCATCTCGTCAGGCAACGCTGAACTCAGGGAACAGATTAAGGAGCTGAAAGTAACTGTTGCTGGGTTACAGGTACGCGATAATCACCCACGAGGCCGTTCACGTACACGCCGCTCAGGCGATCAACCTAGTCACTCTCGGAGACGATCCAGTTCCAGAATGATCTCGAAGAAATTCGACATGTGCTGGTATCATTTTAAATTCGGTAAGAAAGCACGCGCATGTCAACCGGGTTCTAAGTTTCAGGGAAATGCCGGAGAGGGGCACTAGTCGCTTCTCTTTCCAAATCCCGCCGCTCATTCAGCACAGACAGAACGACAGGGACCCAATACTTGAGAGACACGGGCTCTGTCAGATGTGTCTGTCACACTCTACAGGCAGCAAGCAACCAAGAGAGGCACGAGTGGCTATCAACTCTATGCAGCCAACGGCACTCTCATCAATACCTATGGCTACGCGTCCATCTCATCAGATTTTGATCTCCGCAGAGAGTTTACGTGGCGTTTTATCGAAGCGGATATCAGCAGGCCAATCATCAGTGCTGATTTTCTGCATCATTTCAACCTGCTACCTGACTTGAGGAATGAGTACATCATTGACGGCTCGACAGGCTTCAAATCAACAGCCCAGTTCACGCGTTTACGCGCGCTGTCTGTGAAACTCCTCGAGATCAACGACAATTCACCGTACGCGACGATTCTAAAAGAATTTCAAGCCATAACGAAACCAGAGGGACTGCTCAGAAATGCACAGCATTCCACTTTGTATCACATCAGAATGACATCAGGACCACCTATCTCCTGCCGAGCGCGTCGCCTGGCGCCGGACAATCTTAAAATCGCCCAGGACGAGTTCTCCAGTATGCTGAAGCTAGGGACGGCAAGGAGGTCTGAAAGTTCATGGTCGTCGGCACTCCATCTGGCACCTAAGAAAGATAACGGGTGGAGGCCATGCAGTGATTACCGCGCAGTCAACGACAGGACAATACCGGATAAGTATCCTGTTCGTTACTTAGATGATTTTGATGCCAATCTACATCGTAAAACAATTTTTTCAACGATAGATTTGGTAAAAGCATTCAATCAAATTCCAGTCGCGCCTGAGGACATCCAAAAGACCGCGATAATTACGCCTTTTGGACTTTTTGAATTTCCATATATGACTTTCGGACTCAGGAACGCAGCTCAAATTCCAGCGTCTAATAGACGAAGTAACACGTGATCTACCATTTTTGTTCCCATATATAGATGACATCTCGGTAGCATTAGAGAACGCAGAACAACACCGCGAGCACCTGAGAATCCTTTTCCAGCGCCTTCGGGACTACGGGCTGATTGTCAACGTCACCAAATCAGTAATGGGGGAGCCAGATGTCCTGTTCCTCGGCCACGCTATCAACACCGAGGGCATTAAGCCTCCTACGGATCGGGTAGACGGGATTCTTAAAGTGACAAGGCCTACAGCAGGGAAAGCCCTGCGCAGATACTTAGGGACTTTGAACTTCTACGGCAAGTTCATCAAGGGAGCAGCAGAAATCTTCGCCCCGCTGAACAAAGCGACTAATAGTCCGAACGTCAAGGAGAAACATCGAGTTGCCTGGACACCAGCCCTTCAGGAATCTTTCACGCGCAGCGAACTGGCTCTAGCAGAGGCCACTCTTTTATCTCATCCAAATATAGAAGCAGAGTGGGCCATTTTCACGGACGCGTCAGATCACGCTATTGGAGCTGTACTACAGCAGAAACAAGGCAATTCGACGCGGCCTACGACAGGGAGCTCCAGGCGATCTACGAGATGGTACTCCACTTCAGACACATTTTTGAAGGACGTCAAGTGATTATTTTTACCGATCACAAACCGCTGAGTCACGCGTTCAAACAAAGGCCGGAGGAAGCTTCACCCTGGCAATTCCGTAGACTGGATTATGTAGCCCAATTTACCACAGATATACGTTACGTCGCAGACCTAGACAACATCGTGCTAGATACCTTGTCACGAGTCGAGTCAATCACCACTGGTGTCACAACGCAGCAGCTGATGGAGGCCCAATGCGATGATCAGGAACTGCAACGACTCCTCATCCGACCAAATGCTACTCTGCATTTGGAACATCTTCAACACCCGGGAATGGAGGAGTGACTGTACTGTGATGTGACATCAGGTACAGTTCGCCCTTACATGCCTGCTCAGCTGAGACACCAAGTTTTCAACTCGCTGCACTCGCTGGCTCACACCGGATGCAGAGGTCCGAGGAAACTCGTTGCGTAACGCTACGTCTGGCCCAGCATGAACAAAGACTGTTCTGACTGGACCAGACACTGCCTGGAATGCCAGAAAAACGAAGTCACGCGACATACGGCCATACCGATCGGCGAGATCGAGACACCATCGCGTCGTTTTGAGCACATTCACGTTGATCTCATCTCTCTTCCGCCTTCAAAAGGACACAGCTGGTGTTTGACCATCGTCGATCAATTGAAACGGTATTCAGAAGCAGTTCCTCTGACCGACTCAAAAATACCAACAGTCGTCAACGCGATACTCTATCACTGGATAGTGCGCTTTGGAATTCCCCTGAGAATTACGTCTGACAGGGAGGTCAATTTTTCTCAGATACCTTCAAAGAGCTTACGCGTATCCTAGGCACTGAGAGGCTCATGACAACACCATTGCATCCTCAGTGCAACGGTCTGGTTGAGAGGTTACATCGTCAACTGAAAGCAGCACTGCGATGTCACGGCGGATCCTGGTACGACACGCTTCCCCTAGTCCTTTTGGGGTTGAGATCCGCGTGGAAAGAAGATCTCCAAACTACGCCCGCAGAACTAACATACGGGGAACCCATCCGTATACCTGGAAAGTTTCTCGTTCCTGCAAATCAACGAACAGCAGCAGCGGAACTAGTGAGGAACCTACGCGAACATTTTCGTACTGTCGCCCCTGTTCCAGCATCACATCACGGCATGCGCTCAACGTTCATATTCAAGGACCTGGCGACGTGTACACACGTTTTTGTTCACGACGACCATGTACGGAGGTTATACCGTCCACCGTACATCGGCCCATTTCGCGTCATTAGACGTCACGAGAAGTGTTTCGTCATTTCGTCATCCGGAGGTTCGGCAATTTATAAAGAAACACCAATCTCCATCGATCATCGCAAACCAGCGTACATACTACCGGAGGACAGGGACCAGATACGAGGACCACCTCCGCAGCAAGATGCACCAGATCAACCTCAACAACAGCAAAACCAGCCGCAGCCGACCACGGCAACTATTATTCAAACACCGAGGAAACGCGTAAATTTCGCGAGAAAACCGACAGTACATACATATTCTGTCTAAAATATTTTACTTCAAAACTTTAGATAATTCATCTGTTCCGAGAGTAATCATTTTCTGTTACAGCTCTGAAAAACTTCCTTTTTCACTTATGCAAGGGAGTCATGTAGCGTTTCGTTACATCAATACACACACAACTATGCGCTGGCCACGGACACCGAGCAAAAGATGATCGACAGCCGAATCACACTCATCAGGCTATCTTGCTCGCCCCAATACGGTCACGCGTATGTGTCCATCTCTCGCGCTCTAATACTGTCACGCGTATATCTCGGATTCTTCTACCTGTCAATTGAGGCGACCAATAGAACTGTCTCAATTCGCCAGTTGTATTCTGACCATCTAGTGGATCACATTACAAATTCATATTCTCTTTACTTTTGTATACCTTAAACGTTATTAAACTGTGATTACTTATTTAATCATGTTTGTTAGCGATTTGTACATCCCGCAGCCACACGAATCCTACAGGGGGAGGGGGGGGGGGGTCGGTCGGCCAAGATCCCCTAATTTCGGGGATGAGCTCGGACTCGAAGAGGTGTCGAGCGGCCCGTTCGTTTCAGTTCACAAATCGATGAGATCAATTACGCATCGTTTACGGTTTCCGATCATTATCACATTCTGTTTCAAATCAAGCTATTCATCTATTTTCAAAAAAGATCCGCGGTTTATTATCAGCTTAACATCAGTGGTTGTTCATCAAGATTTCTGGAAAATCGTCACCAAATCGAGTCTAAATATTTTGTAAATACGATTCTGACAACATACCGGGTTTGGTGCCGTGAGGCTAAATGGGGGTACATTTGTTCCCAACCTTTTTCCCATCCACCGTAACGAAAAATCATCCTAATATCAAACACCATTGTTCTCCGACATAAATCAGTGATAAACACAAATTGAAAATTTTCTATCGGAATGGGTCTTGAACCTACAGCCTACGGAGTCCAACCCTAACCCGTCACCACGGAGTTGTCGCATGCAATGGTTATTGGTGGTAATCGGTGTCCCCTATATAAATGACAAATCCGTTTTTTTACAACTCATAGATGATAATGATAAATGAAGCCTACAACTAGAAAACTGTAAATTTTTCTTATTATTATGTTGCTAGAAAAAAAACTATGTTTCTTCAATAAATATATGGACCGAAAAATGAATTTTTCTAAAGGAACGTTTATTTACTTGATCTCTAGGGTTTAATCAAGAAATTTTGAGGGCCATCTTCCAGTACTAGTTATCGATCAGTTTTGTCCAGGAAAATAATTGGATTTTTCCTCAATTTCTTTCCGATTTACCAGAAGATAAAATAGGTCTGATAAGGGTAGAGGCCAGTTGCGTTCATCGGAACCCCAATAAATAAGAAGAACCAATTAATGAAATGTTCTTGCGAAACGCGAGATTTGAAAACATAATTTGCCATGTAAAAAAATGGTAATTTCTTATTTTCTTGAATCGTAAATTACGACATGTTATCTGTATTGTAATGGACCCGAGAGGTTAGGGTTCAAATAGGGATTATAGCAGACGCGGCTGAATAATACGAATATTTATCTTTATTTGAGATTTAATTAATAAATTGATAAATTAACATTTATCGTAATAATAAGAACTCTCTCTGAACTGAACGTTTATAAAGTCGAGGCAAGTTACTTGACTTTCGGTGAATTAAATGACCAGGTTGCATCGAGTTACCGAGTTTTTATATTACTCTGTTTATTCGATTGCATCAGGGCATTGTCGTTGTCGCGCACCAGCGAAGCATCGGGTGACGTCTCGAGGCGCGCGTGAAAGGCAGACGTCGGGTCGCAAGACCCCAGTTATCCACAGCAGGGCTCGGCAAACTCTGCTCATTGAGCACAACCAGCTCCCTACCCTAATTAAGGCATTTCAATGGTTTGAATCAAACAGTAATAAATTTTATGGTTCTCCAATTATCAGGGCACAAGTACGATGTGGAGTGGCAGTAGCAGAGTCAGACAGTGGGGAGCCTAGAATAGAGAGCGCCCCAACTGACCAATGTTAAAAATGAAAAACTTCAAAACTTTAAAAGTTATTTATTGCGTCCTTTTTTTAAAAATAAACTAGATATGAACGCGCGCTACGCGTGCGTATAATTACGTTGGTGGTGCATACACAAGAATTTATATTTTTATTTATATTTATATTTATATTTATATTTTTGGTGGTGGAAATCCACTCTGGATTTCTATTCGTCGGCCGCTCAATCACACTCGACAGCTCGCTCTCCTTAGCTGACCACTGCTACGTCACTCGATGGCAGCACCTTTTGAACAGCTCTAACTTACTCGACCCCCCACCGCTTTTGCTAATTTTCCTTCTAGCCACGGGTGGCTTCTTTTCGCACGCTTCCGCCTTCTACTTTTGGCTTCTGCTCTGTGTGCATCTAATTTTCGCTTTCGCTTCACCTGTTGGTCAGCTCATTTGGTTTAAAAATTTAAAACTAAATAACAATTATAAGAATAACTCGCCCCGCCCGATAAGTGAATAAACTAAACTCATAAATAAAACTAGGGACAAATAATTTCAACAGTATTTTATACACAACTACAGTTCGACTGACCACGCGATCTAAAATTCAAAGTGACGCTTTATGATTTAACAAGTGAGTGCTTATTTCACGGCCTTTCTCACCCCCCTCCTCATTCATTCTCATCAGACTGCTCACCCACGATCGATCCAGGATCTGCTCGTAGCTGGCTAATTACCAGCATCTCATTCTTAACAGTTTGATTGGACCAATTTTTCAACCAAATAGACCGAGGGTCCCCCCTTTCTCTTTTTTTCTTTAGATCTATTTTGTGGGTTTCCCTTCTTCTTAGGTTGCACTCGGAGTACGTTAAGTGATGGGAGCTAGGGTTAAGTATTAGGATTAGTGAGAAATTGGGTTTAATTTTATTTAGAGTTAGAATTTTCCTTAGGGGACTCGTGGAAGAGTAGGTGGAATCCTTACCACTCCTTTAAAGGATTATTGGAGAAATGCGGATTTTAGGGTAGAGAATTTTGAGTACGTTTTAGATTTCGTTTTCCCAAGATATCCCGAGGGACGGCCCTTAGGAATAATCGTTAGGTTAAGAGGTTAGATTTAGGATAGAAAAATGATAAATAGGGTAATTGACGGAAGTTATGGGGCCCTAACCATACAAATTTGAATGGTCGTGACGCCCTGACGGCCATGTAGAGTAATTACCGAAAGCACTGCGGGCCACTGACGGTTTTGTGGCGCATTATCGGCCATTATCGTGCGACGTACCGTATAGTGCAGAAGCCAAAATTAAGTGTTATTCGTGAGCGCTTTGGAGGAGTTTCGGGGGCTGAGAAGCCGCGACGAGATCTTTTGCGTTGACCAAAGCCCCTGGGAGGAGACAGAAGTGTAGGAAGGCAAGCTGAGCGTGTTGGAGGATTTTTGGAGCTGCCCTTGTCGCATCCTTTAACCGGTGAGTTGCCTCACGTATTTTCGGTGATGGGAATATTCGGACTATCCTTCCTCGCGCCTCATCTCGGTTAGGGAAGGAATATACGGTTTGTAGTTACCCAGTACGGTCGGGCAAAATGATCGCGAGTGTTTAATTGACTTAATATTGGGTTAGGGTTAACGACAAAAAGCGTCGAGCGTTAGGAATGTAGGAAGTTATTGGGTTATGCTTCCCGTCAAAAAGCTTGGAGTATGAGTTAATTGAGTGGATTAATTTTGGGTTATGCTTCCCGTCAAAAGCTCCGCGTTAGTTACGTGAATGAATTCATTATTGTTCGGTTGGGCTTCCCCGACAAAAAGCATAGAATTATGAGAGTAAAATTGCGGACATCGGATTAGGCCTGTCGGTTAGAGACATGAGTAAATTTCAGAGTGACGACGCGTTACTGGGTACACATGTAGCGGCCATGCCATGCGTTATCGGCGTCTCGTTGCTAGGCGCGCCAGGGACGTACCGCTTGGCGTATTTCAGTGTCATTGCCTATTTTATTGTCGAGCCGATTACGCAGACCGACATGATTTTTTTTTCCAAGATATAAAATTTTTTTTTCACTAATTTTATAGTGCTGATAACGAAATCAGACCTCGTTTTATCGTATCACATCAGATTTTTGATAAAATGAATATATTCGCTATTTTTGATTATCAGCAGTGAAAAAAAGCAGTGAATTAAATGATTTAGTTAGAGATTTGAATGTTATTAAAGAATCTGCTCAACTTCTTGGATCTAGACTTAATGCAAAAAATTTGTTAGCTTCTAATACACATTTTGCTTGGTACAGGAAACGCGAAGAGGAATTTCCTTCCGTTGTTCATTCAAGAAGGATCATTAGTTTATTGTCATAATATTCCTGATCTCATTGGAAAGTTAGGAGCCGAATATGTTCCTGGAGAATGGAGACTTTGTATAGATTCTTCGGAAAGGAGTTTAAAAGGTGCTCTATTACACAACACTAATCAGTATGCTTCTGTACCCGTCGCTCATTCTGTTCATTTAAAAGAAACTTATGAAAATTTAGAAACAGTAGTAGATCAAATTAAATATGGTTGGCAACTTTGTGCCGATCTGAAAATTATAACTATGCTGTTAGGTCAGCAGTCAGGATACACGAAATATCCTTGTTTTTTATGTGAGTGGGACAGCAGGGCTCGTGCAAAGCATTACGTCCAGAAAGAATGGAATCTTCGTACAAATCTGAAACCAGGTATCAAAAATATTATACGAGAAAATTGAATTGATCCTAATAAAATTTTATTACCTCCGCTTCATATTAAACTCAGTATGATGAAACAGTTTGTTAAGGCATTGGATAAAGAAAATTATAGTTTCAAATACTTGAGTAAAAAATTTTCAAGGTTATCAGATGCAAAAATAAAAGAAGCAGTGTTCGATGGACCACAAATAACAACTTTGATGACCGATGAAAAATTTGATGAAACATTAAATACAACTGAATCAGAAGCTTGACTGGCGTTCAAAGATGTAGTCAACAATTTTCTAGGAAATCACAAGCATCCTGACTATAAAAAATTGTGGCAAATTTATTAAATAAGTATCAAAAATTGGGGTGCAATATGAGTATAAAACTCCATTTTTTCGATTGATATTTGGATTTTTTCCCTGATAATAATGGTGATTATAGTGAAGAACAGGGTGAAAGGTTTCACTAAGACATCAAAACTATGGAATGTGTATATGATGGCTGATTACTGCTGGTCGATAAAACGTGATATTATTGACGATTCCCATAAAAAAATTACTCCCAGACGTAATTTTACAGCTAAACGCAAAA
>JAPYZM010002374.1:0-14440 GCA_030522845.1 Psyttalia concolor
ACAAAATTTTATAGTGGTGGCGCCTGAACTACGACGGAGTATGTATCTGTGGGTAATGCAGGGGGCGTCTAAGACCGTAGTGGATTCACATGAGTTTAGGCGACCAATATTTGATGTCTAGAAATGAAAGTATCAGATCGATTGCTAATCGTTTGACAATGATTGACGTGCATTCAACAATATTTATTAGTGAACCATTGAATTATAAACAAATTACAAAATTTCACTTATGTAACCAGCCGACAATTATTGAAATTTTTTTTTATTCAGTTTTTTTTTTTGATTGAAAGGAAAGCGTTTGAAGATTCATAATCAAGCACTATCAATAATTGATAGTGGGTTGTTCAATTTTAATCAACCATTTGCAGGGAAAGAATTAAATTTGTGTTGATTGATTAAGAATATCATTCGATTGAAATGGCTCAATTATATAGCGCAAAAACCGATGAAATACTACAAAAAAAGCACAAAAAAATTTTGGGAACATATCTCGCCAAGTTGACGTTGGCTTCCGTACCTCCCTCATGAAGGTGAGAGTATAAGTAGATATTGGAAATCTACCCAATGAGCGCACTGAAATTACCAAAATCCCCTGTGAAAAAAACATGGAAATATTTTGAAAAATTCCAAGTTTGAAGTAGGACGGCCATCCAGGACGTGTTTTCTTCATTTTTGTTCCTTATGGAAGAATCGATCATTTTTAACAAAAGCGTTGGAAATTGATTCGGAAAAAGTCAACTTGGTGCACTCAATTTGTACGAATGTCGGGCCAACGGATCAAATAATTATCAACCGAACGTCCGAGTATAATCGACAAACAATCGATTTACTCACTAGGGCGAAAAGCGTGTTGAAACGTGTTCGGAAGGCGGAGGCGAGAACGCTTGGACTGCGCTGATTAATAGGAACCAATTTCATCACGCAGGTTTAAAGACATATAAGAGATGCAAAATGCGGGCGCGATATAAGATCTCATAAGATAAATCTAATGTCGATAATTTTCTGCATGTGAACTGTAGGTTTAGCAATCACGTAATTTCTATCTACGGGGCGCACCAAGTTGACTTTTGCCGAATCAATCTCCAACGGACAGGTTTTGTTAAAAATGATCGATTCTTCCATAGGGAACAAAAATGAAGAAAACAAGTCCTGGATGGCCGTCTTACTCCAAATTTTGGAATTTTTCAAAATATTTTCATGTTTTTTTCACAGGGGATTTTGGTAAAGTCAGTGCGCTCATTGGGTAAATTTCCAATATCTACTTAAACTCTCACCTTCATGAGGGAGGTACGAAAGCCAACGTCAACTTGGCGAGATATGTTCACAAATTTTTTTTTTTATTTTTTTGTAGGATTTAATTTTTTTTTATAACCAACCAATTTATATTTAACTATGGTGTCTGCAATACGCTTAACAAGTGGAACGATAAGAAGATCATATCTTGAAAAGCCTACAGCGAATTTCCAAAATCTCCATAGGATATTCCATAGGAAATCCTATAGGAATTCATGTAGGTATTTTTCTTACGTGACTGAGAGACTGAAGGACTTTAGCGATCATTAGTCACTAGTTTTCCGGATAAATTTTGTTAACGAAAACTAGGTGAGAACTGCATATAAAACGGCAGTCAATGTCAATAATCCTTGGATATCAGTCTATATATTAGTCACCTTTGCAAAATTTAAAAAATCGTGTGGGCAGGACATTAACAATCATTAATTCTAAAGTCGCTAGATATACAAGAGGTTAAAAGGAGCATGGATGACTCGCACATTTTCCCAACATCATCGATCAATTGGCAATGTGGGAAAAATACTGACCTTGTCGATGACAAATTTAAAGCGGGTCATTAGTCATTTTTAGCGAAAAATTTCACAGTATGGTGGAAAAAAAACACCAAATTTGGGTCATCTGCTATTGAGTAGGTATAACAACGATGACTAAAATTTCAATATTCTTTACAGGGCTATTTTCGAGATATGTATCGCCAGAATTAAAAAATTGAGATTTTTTAATTTTGAACAAGATATTTCTCAATCATGACACTCTAGAAGTGGTCAAAATTTTGGCTATCGTTTGTTGATTCATATAACGATGAATGATCCAAACTTGGTATTTGTAGCATATCCTGAAATTTTTCGCTAGAAATGATTTATAACCCCACTTTATGTGATGTATACGTAAAAACTTTAAAATTAATTATTAATGATTGATATTTGAAAAACACTAACAAAATTGGCCGTTATTTAAATGTCGTACTTCTTGTCCGGTTATTTTCGATAATAAAGAGAAAATAAATTAATAAAGCTGACTAGGATCCCCAACTAATCGGATATTTTTGAAATTTTTAATCAATAAGGATCCTGTATTTTTGTGTTACGGTGGAATAATAATAATAATAATCATAATAATATGAACACTTTTTTTGTAGCCATGTACACAGGAAAAAGGTTTCCAGAACCAGGGTACTAATTGCAAGAAACTCATGGCTCTGAGAGGTATTGTCTTGTGAATAAGAAACTAATTGCTTCATATTTGAAAAAAATTCTTGAAATTCCATACCAAAAGCTGTTTATTACTAGTGAGAAATTGTCTTCAGTGAATAATTGTAACCTTTAAAAGAATAAACTCTATTACTGTCTAAACTAAGAATTTCATCTTTTTTCTGTCAAATTTGCGACTAAATGTTCTTAATATAACTAAAATCGACGGCGATAATGACTTTTTATAATCTGGCGAACATGGTTACCGATTAAAAAATTCGCCACCGTTGGTTTTAATTAAGCTCTATGATGAAAATTTAGACATAAATTTCAATAAGTGAATTGAAGAATGAATAATTAATTGAAAACTTGTAGGGAACGATTACCGATCACAAAAATAATTTAACATATATTTGAATATGCTTCATTATTAAATTACGAAATAATACACAATTTTTAAATTTATTTCACGCGATTCTTAGTTGCCGACGTAATTATTAGTTCTACTATATATTTTCTGTCTGATTGTAAACTCGTCTGAATGTGTACAAATCCCGATATCTAAATAGTATATTTTCCAGGTTCTCGGTCCAATCTTAAGTCAATTCATGACATTAAATGTATTGGCATTCCAATCATTCACCATTCAGCATTTTAGATTATTGTAAAATCAAAAATATAAAAAAATCTTTGATTGGAATTGCAAACAAGCGCAAGTTAAATTAATTTTTTTCAAATTCTTTGCTGAACAGATTCAACATACCAAATTCATCTTTCACTTCTACAAAAAAAAACTGGAATTCGTGTCAGCATGTGAGTAACATCGAAGCTCTTGAAATTCAAATTTTTTTTCTGAATAAAAGGGCGAAATAGAAGCACGATTCAATCATTCATTCTTTATTCCTATTTGCGTTTCAATTCACCGAAATATTATTGTCTTTTATTCGCCATATGCAATGGCCACACTGGAACTTCTACAAATAGCTTAAATCAATGCTGGCGTGTATGAGGTCAAAGTGATATGAAGATATTCAGAAAAATTAGTAAGAAATTAATGATCTCAACGGATGACTGAGTGAAGAGTCACTACAAGGAAGTGAAGGATTTGGTAAATAGTACGGTCGAGGTGGTGAATTGTCGTGGCGAGAATGAGAAATGGAATAGACCCGTGAAGTGGTAAATCGGTGAGATTCGACGAGGCCGAGATAAAAAATAGGAATGGGGAGGATGTAGAAGAAGGGTGAGTCAAGTTGGACGAGAAGGAATGGGGGGAAGGTTGGTGGATGGAGACTGAGGGTGGTGCTAGAGCTGCCAGTTGTGGCTGGGGATCAATAGCAAAGAACCCAGTCTACCTGGCCCGCCGTACTCTCCCCCAAATACCGCACTAAAAACCTCAAACTCTTTTTCACCGAATCAGCCTAGTAATCCTATGCCAAGAGTTTGCGTGATGTTGTATCGATTTTCGAGCGCTTCTGATTTGTAAAACAACCGCAAATCCGCAATTAAAACACATCGAGGTCTTTTATCGGTCTCACAATTTTCAGAGCCCCCTATATCGCACTGAGCGGCATATTTTTTTTTAAAGCATGTCTTGATAGGTATCGAGAAATCTATGGCTCGAAAAAAATTGTCAAGAAAATATCATCTTACGCTGGGAACGGAAATACCTTCTTCCAGAAATTTTGTGCTGATCCCGAAGGCCAAGATAGTTTATTTTTAACAAGAATGTGCTTTCTCAAGTTAAGTCTAGTTGAGTTTAGTTGGATCAATTTAGTGAAAGTTTGTTATAACTAATGTTTTAATTGAAAATGGATTCAGTCATTTGACTTTTTCGATTGAAATCGGAATTTGTATCAAATAATTCCAATTCCTTAATTGGACACTGAATAAGTCATTCAAAAATCACATTGTGCGATTACCGATTATAAAAATATTTGTAAATCAATTTGACTGTGATGATGAAATGTCAAAACATTTTTTAATTTCATTTAACTCCATTAATAAGTTTGATATAATTGTTAACCAATGTATTGCTAATACTTTGAAAATTACGAAAGCTCAGTATAGGATATTATATTTTCGATGATTCCTATTTTCAATTACGTAATTATGGAATTTTCAGTCTTACTGGTGGAAAAAAAATTTTTTTTTTAAAGTTCTTCCTCGTTTTGGCTTTTACCGCGACGATATTATTACCATTGAAACTATTTTCATTAAAAGTCTCAATGCAATTATAATGCTACGTCTGTTCGTATTTAGTATTGTTGAGGGAGAGAGAATTTTTCCCTCTGCACATTAAATAAATGTTTATATTCAGAGAGTTTGGTGTTTACAAGTGAAATCGTTGGGTGCACATTGGAGTGGTTGTTGAAAGGCAGTTTAACCTTCGGCATTTTAACGGCATGGTGGAATACGTGGTGTACATGAAATCATCCACTGAATGTAACAGTTCATGCTTTGCATATTCCAACTGATGGACAGAAATTGGTACGTGTCCCACCCTGCACCCTGCCCCCCCCCCCCTCCTCCTCCTCCCAGGAATGTGATTTCTAGAATCATATTGTGATTTCGTTTCACTGGTATTCTACTAGTGGATGAATGGTGTTCGCGGATGTCCCAAAAGTTGAGGAGAGAGGAGATGAGAGTGCCCCTCGTTTGTTAATCGAATCTTGTAATTAGGGCATTGAATATTCATTATTTCTAGTCGCTTCATGTTGTTTGTTATAGTTCTGGCAAGGCTGGTGAGTTATGCATATGATCCTTGGGAATCATTTATGAAGTTGACGTTTTCCACTAAGAAAAAAAACATTTTTTTTACAAGAACATCATTTTTTCTTTTTTTCCTATTGTAAAGCCATGCAAGGCTCAAAAATTGACAAGAAAATAATATTTTGATGGGAGAAAAGAAAAACTTCGTCACGAAAATTGATGCTTGTCCGAAAAATGGGACATAATTTGAGCACAAGAAGACATGCATTGTCCAAGCAAGTCTAGTGGTTTTTGCATGGAAATATGTTGGACTTGAGACTGCAGCATCTCACAACAAATTTGAGAAAGCATGTTCTTGTTATCAATTATCACAAAACTGGAATTAGCAACAAATTTCTTGAAGAATTTTTTTTCTCACTGTTAAATTATATTCTCTTTAATTATCAAGCCATAAGTTTCTTGACACAATTAAGTACGTTTTTCTCGACAGGTTTTTTTTTTGTTACCGTACTAGTGCCGAACCGGGACCGCTAGGGTGTAGGTTTCAAAAATTCTCAGAATAAGGAGAATAAGGACATGGGGAATAAAATAGTAGGGTCTCAAAGGAGATTCAGATCCAACTAATAAAGGTCAAGCCTTTCATGACCAAAAAGCTAAGAATTCCACTTTTCTCTTTCACTTCTTCACCTCAACTAAGAAGGAATTCTGTAAAAAATAACAAACTATTCATCCTCAACGCTTTTTTTTCTCTTACTGAATTGTCATTAAGAAATTCAATGAAACGTTCAGAAAACTTTAATATAAAATAGGAGATACGTATTTTTAATTTTAAGCAATACTTTCACAGTGACAATATAGCAACAAAATTTTAGGAAATCAGCTGTTGATCAGAGCTCAGCAACCTTGTTGTGTGTTACTAAATTTAATCACTTTCAGCATGATATTAGACGGAAGTGCGTGACACCCTGACGGCTTTTATGAAGGGATGAAGCGGTTGAAACGAGGTGAAACATAAACCCGAACAATCCCTAACTTCGTCACTCGTATTGAATTACTTTATTCTGATATTACCAGTCGGAAAATCATAAAAAATTTAAGATTGCCTCACCTTCCTCAGGTTTCAGATCCATTAGACTGAGAGAAAAAAATGTTTTTTTGGAGAAGTACATCTTTCCTCTGAGGACGAAATTCATGGCTCAAAAATTGACAAGAAAATGTTATCTTATTCTGAGAAAAGAAGTCTTTCGTCATGAAAATTTATACTTGTCCGCAAAATGGGAACCAATTCGAGCCCGACAAGCAATGAACTCTTCGCACCGACTCCAATGATTGTTGCATTACAATACCTTCGATTTGAGATTACAACATGTCTTTAGAATTTACCCAGCTAGACTTAATATGAGAACGCTCATACTTGTTATAAATCATTTTTTTTGTCTTTGGAATCAGTTCAAAATTGCTTGGAGAAAGTGTTTCTTTTCTCACTGTAAGATGATCTGGCCCGAGTTTATCTAACTCTTTGGAATCCAACTGTTCCGTACCCATAACTACTCCCTAGATAGGAAAAGTCCACTCAGACGATGGAAACAAGGCTGAAACAAAATATGACATCAAGGCTGGATAAACCAACCTTGAATTAAGCTTCTTTCCTTTGTTGAATCGTGTATTGATGCAAGCACGGGTCGTCAATATATAATCAAGCCTTGGTTTAAGGTTGGAACAGCATGGCTGCTGAAGACTGGGATATTGAAGATAGAAAAAGACATAGTTCCATTGTCAAATCAATCACTGATTCAAATATGATGAGCAGTGTTCCATCCAGCTCGTTCTACCATGTTTCAAACTTGCTTCATCGAACAAGATGGAAAAAATCAATTAACTTTTTCAAAAATTTATTATAAATTTTAGCACTAAATTTTCAAAATTTTAAATGTTGACATTAAATTTTCATTCCCTAATCAATACATGATTGATCGAGTTAAAATTATTTAACAATTTTTTTCTTCCCTCCTAAAGATAGGGAAATCAACAATTATACGTAGAAAACCTTGTCTCCACGTGAAGAATTCATTGTCTCATTATTTGCGATTCAAGGTGAATCTAAATATTTCAAATTTCTCATAACTAATTTCTGTTTCAATTACTTTTTTTATTCAATAAATGAGTAAATCTTTATTTTATTCGTCCAGCAAAAATCAGGATTTACACACATCCTTAGACGTGATTTCGATTACCAGCCTGATCCAATCATGACACCCAAGGTTGGATCGAGACTGGAACAGTCTTTGGCAAACCTGGATCAAGCCTGACCTGACCTGAACCTCGTCTCCATCGTTCATTCCTAGGCCTTTATAATTTATCCATTTATTTACCAATGAAATGGGGGACAATAAAATAAACTTGCAGTTATTTTCATTTCAAAGTTCTATTTGGGACAGGAAAAAATGAGCGATTCGTCATATGAAACACAACGTAAAAAATCTGGTTTATCATTTTCATTTCTATTTTGTTATCGATTCCGAAACATGAATTGAGATTTTTCATCGTTTCGGTCACGGTTCTCCAGGGATGCAGTTGAATATATTTCCTCCTGAAAGAGATCAAATGCCGCAGGTAAAAGAACTGAACATCTTTTGGATCTTCGCCAAAATACATTAATAAAGAAAAAGAAACATGTACGGCGTGATTCGCATCTCTAAATCGAAAAAGATAAGACAATCTGTCTGATATAGGAAAGAAGCAGGAGGCTATTCTGCATGTGCTCAATAATTCACATAATATGATATTCTCTTTTGAAATTCCGGCATTCGATTTAGCCCTCATGCTACCCCATTCGCCGGCTGTATCTCCTTGAAATGCAATAAAATACGTCGTGCACTCTTATTTCGTATACTGGGCTCCAAAGTGATATTTATTTTACTCATTGCCAGTTTATTTGATCACTCCTCAAGTTCGTTGGAAACGAGAAAGGTGGAGAAAATGAAAGGAAATTGTGTGTAACGAGGGAATTTGATTCAGGAGGAATCGATGAGATATGAAGAAAGATTGAATGATCGGGAAACTAGGGATTGAACCAATTGGGGGAGATTTTACGAGCCCTGCATCTTAGATTAGGACACTATCGGTGTGATTTATCTGAAAGTGCTCAATATCAACACAAATAACTGGTGGAAAAAAAATGAGGCAGAAAAGAAGTCTATATCCTGCTAGAAACAGTATGGGTATATGTGATTAGCACGCAAAGGAGTGGAATTTCTAGGGATAATTTTAATAGTATATTTTCATGTGGGGGTGGAAACGGAATGTCTGACCTGGGGAAGGTGCACTGCATTCGTCGGACTTGGGAGTGGTAACCCGATAATTTTCCCTTCAAAAAAATTAAAAATGATTTTAAAAACAAATTTTTTTTAATTAAAAATCTTGGATATTTTTTTTTAATTTTTAATTTTTTATTTATTTGTAAATATCCCTCGGATAATATCTCCGGAAGTAAAATTTTCCCTGGATAAAATCTCTCTTGATATTTTTTTCGAAAGTAACGTCAATATGCGAAGAGCTTTGATTTGAGAAAGCACATTTTTGTTATAAATAAATTACCTGCGGCTTTGGCAACAGTACACAATTTTTCGGAGAAAGTTTTTCTTCCTCAGCGTAAGATGATTTTTTTTTCATTGATTTTCGAGCCATAAGTTTCCTCATATAAGTTACGACGATCTTCTCAAAAACATTTGTGTTCTCTCAGTGTGGAATAATAATTATATATTGCAAAAAAGAAACAAATCTTAGTTGTTATGAATTTATGAATGCTATTGATAAATTATGGATTTTTAATGGTGTCACGAGAATGAAACTAGAACTGTTACAAGTTCTCTGATTGCTATTTCTCATTAAAATCTATTAAAAAAACAATTTGATTCAAAAGAAAAAATCTGTCTTATCTCTGATAATTTGTATTCTGAAGATTAAAATATTCTGGTACCTCAAGTTGCAGATTTAGTTTTTTGTTTCCATATTTGATTCACAGGTAAGAAGAAATTGAAGTATTCAATTTCACAATCTCTAAGAAATCACAAGAAATTCAGACTGCCTCGTAAAACTCAACATCTGCAGAACGAAGCGCATGAATGTCAAGACGCTAAGTGGTATCACGCTGAGAAGAAAATTATTTACATTTTCCTTGTTCTCTTGCGTTCCATTTCTGGGTAAGATTGAAAGAAAATAAAAAGTTGAGAATCCACAGGAAGAACATGATTTTTTTTTCTCTCTTCTTTCATTATTCAGGCTAATCCTTCATAAGCTCTGAGGTTAGCACGCCGGCTGTTAAATTCCCGCTGCTGTGTCCTCAACCGCAAGCTCAGTACCAGTAATGGTGAATAAATAATGATAAAAGTGAATTGTATAAGAGAAAATAAATATGAGAATTGTTGAGAGAAACCAGGTTCACTCAGCAATGTCAGAAGCTGATACCTTCATTTAGAGGATTAACCTGTTGAAATTTTACATTTAATTTACTCTCGCCAAAAGTCATATTTCTTAGTCAACCAAATAATGGGAGTACGTGTAACTGTGAAGAACATTTGACTGAAAATTGATCGTGGAAAATTGAGTAAATCAAACAATCCTTTCAACTACAAAAAAAAATCGTTCATTGAAAGTAACTAAGTACAAATAACAACTTTGTGAGATACCTCACAAAGGACCGTGGGTTTAGTTAGTATCTGGAAACATGAGTTTAAATCTTTTTTTTTTCCAAAAATGTACCTAGTTGTATTTCTATTTTCACTGTTTCACAATGAGTAGGTTTTCTTTTACTTTAGTCTTACGCTTTTACATTTCAGTATCGAAGTGTTGAAAACCACACTTTTAGTTTCCAAAGAGAAGCATTGTTTTTGTTTGATTTGTCAATTTTCTCATTTTCATTGTAAATAATCCATAATGTCATGAAACAAGAAGATATTATGTTTTAGGGTTGGACTTAAGGGTTGCAAATTTGGGTTTTTGGGGACTCGTTCATTGAACATTCAAAATAACTCCAATGAAATTCACAGATAAAAAATTGAAATTTCAGCTAATGATAGCTACTAATGAGTCCCATTTTCTGGCTTTGTTGCAGCCCAATCTCTGCAGTAGTTCCCGAGATATAACCACTTATTGGAATTTGGTTTTCCCCCAATATCTCATTAGCAACTGCATCGATTTTAATTTTTCCCTTTTCAAAATATTCGTTGTACCAGCCTTTATTTGGGCCAACCATAATATGTAGACCGACTATGCAAAATTTAAAGTTAAAGTCGTTTATCTGTTTTTCCATGAAAAACATCACAAAAACTCAATAAAAATTGTGATAATGACTTAAAATTTGGTATGCTCATAGCTTCATGAAATAAACGGAAACTATTTTGGATGGGCAAAAGCGGCCGAGTGGCTCTCGAGACATTCAATCTTTTGTAAGAATCTATTTTGTCAAATATTTCCTTAACTACTTGACGGATGTCGACTTTTTTTTCAAAATATTCGTCTCCATGCCAGCTATCTGGATAAATCCGAATATAAATTTTATTTAATTTATTAATCTTCTAGAGTGCAAAAATTTTGTTTTATGTGCATATCTAGGACCCTGTATAAATGAGCACTAGTATTCCACTTGTCCCTATAATGTTCGTGAATGATTGCGAGTTAGAGTCATTAAGAGTCCACAATACAGAATTTTTATATTATCACATCATCGGGTTGGGCGGATGTCACTGGAACTGTCCTTTTTTAAGCGGTGAATCCTCACTTTAATGGTTCTCTTTCTCTGTATTCCGTGACTAGCTTCTCAAACTCCCTGACATACAGGCATACTTCTCTTATCGGATAGCCTGCCAACCATTGAGGTAGGTCCACTGTTTAGTGCTCATCAAGGCTGTGTGCCTCCTTGAAATATTTCAGTGCCTCAGTTATTTCCTTGCTGATTTTTGCATTCTCCTTCCCGCTCCAACCTGCCTTGCATCTTAGGCCTTTATGGCCTCCATGTCGACTTTTTTCGACCCTTCCACATCTCATCCTCGCCCACTGTTCCTTAATTATTCTAGACGTATTCCTGCTTTTCCAGTATTTTTCTTCTTCCGGTGAGATCTGCCAGGTCTAATATTGTGGACAGAAGCATGGGGCACTGGCTTTCTCCCAACAATTCTGTACATCCTAAAAGGCTAGCGTGCTTTCGTCTGCTTCAAGTTGCTTCCTTAAAGTGTTCCATTCTTCTTCACCCGGATTTCCTTCAGGTTTTTTTAGCCGTTCCCAGACCTGATTCATCGTACCACCGCAGTCTGCGTTGTTAACTACCTTTTCCGGGGGTTTTGCCCACCTGTCTGCTTTTTTATTGGTGATTCCTCTGATGATTTCATTTAACCATCTCTTTGGCTATCAATCCTCCTTCATTTTTTATTTCTAACATGTATGTTCCCGCTCTTTCAAATGCTTCCACTTCTAGACTTTTTCCCCCGCTTCCAGTTTCCAGATATAATCCGGTGTGTTAGGACTTGTCTATGGCCATCTTGACAAATCTAAGATTTCAGTCGACTCGTTTTGTTCGTCGTGTGTTGTCTCCTTTTCTGCGAGTGTTTTATTCTCCAGATATTTGAAAATCTGCCTTGCCATTTCTTTTATCATGACTTTTTTTTATTAGCCTGTCACTTTTACTCCCCCCTTTACCTTGGGTCAGTAGAATCGCTGCCTCCGCGACTCCTGTTCCGGACTGCCACTTTCCTACTCTGCCTGCCTCGTCTTTTTTCTTGGCGTTCGCCATCTCTTCTGTTACTTTGGATTTGTGAATTTCTCCCTTTGGTGTCCTATAACATGTACACCACTGTGTCTTTTTGCTTTCACTGTCAGACTGGATTTTCATCGTTTTGTCTTTAGACAACACTTCTCGTGCGTCTTCGTCCTTTCAGGTGCACTATTCCGTCCTTAAATGCTCTCAAAAGCCCATACTCTGAGTGGGCACTAGCGGGGTAGCAATAGGAGAACTATTATCATGTAGTTATAAATTTTTATTTCCTTAGGAGACTGATTTTTTTTTTACATCCTGTACAGTATGAATGATCATTAAATGAATAAAGGTGAAACAATACATTGAAATGATTGAAAAAATTTAATGATGGCGTCGATTGCATCGGAAAATGGTTTTCCGGTGATAAAATGGAGACCTGATTTCAGTGGAATTGGTAGTAAATACGTAGTGAATGAGAAGATTGTTTTTGTGTAGCATAGTAAGTATGATATAACGAAAAGTAAAGCGACTGAAGTGTTTGTGCACCAAGGATTTAACAAATTTAGAAAAAAAAAAGTAAATGACGATGCAGTGCGAAATTTGGTTAGTAAATGTCCGTGGCGGATACCTTCCTTCGGAAGCTTATGACCAATGCAATTGGTATAAAAAAAAAAACGTAAAAAAAAAGTAATTATTCCATTTGCCTTGCCTGTATGTAGAAATATTTTTCTGTGACGCTAGGTCCCTGCCCACGAAAGGTTTTCTTCGTTTCTCGAATATCGGAATGATAGATGAATTTGTCCACGAATAACAAAAAAAAATTGTCGGGTGGGATTGCATAATCTATTAATTCAACACATCATTGGATTTTTTAGGCACTATAAAGAAGGTGATCAAGTGTTGATTAGGCGATTATCTCGTACATCAGCGGGTTTGGAAAAGTGTCGAGGACCCATTTTTTTATGAATAAAATGAATCGCTACGAAAACTCTCTCATGATGAGTTCGATTAAGCAATGTACCCCAATTAGATAAACTTCCCCCAGATAACCGTCACTCTCAAGGGAAAATTTTTTTCCGCATTTCTGACGAAATATATGTTTTGGTTTTAAAAAAACTGTCTGTTGTCTTTTTAAGTTACTTTTACGCTCCTATGGATTAGAATTTTTCTGCTAGAATGAGTTGAAGTCCGAAAAAATTCTATAAAATGAATTGTATGAAGTTTAATTATGTCCTTTCAATTCGACGATGAACTTAATGTTTACCGACACTAGAAACCCGAAATGGCACCTTTACAATTCATGGAAACTACGCAGCATCATCTGTGCTACGAAACGAAATGGTGCGAACCGAAATTAAATTCTAGGATACTATACCCCAGTGATGCATCACTGGAACAATTGGAGCAAGGACAATTACTGATACGACATTGTTCTTCCCACCAAAGTTATCTCTGAAGTTTCACGATCCTGAGAATATTCCTCGTGACAACTGACAGGACATCAGTGTCTATCCAATGATACACAATAATGGTGCAAAATAGTTACCGGGCCAAAGAATTATCAAGTGGTGATGAAAAACTTACTTTCATCGGTCTGTGGCGCCGATAGGATGGCGCTGTGTTTCTTCTTCACCTCCTCAACATTCGTTTGGATATTGTCAATCATTTCGCGGATTTCCTCCACCTATTAAAGCAGAACATATAAAACATCAGAGGCTGACTTAAAATTAATGGCGAAAACATTAATTTTGTTTTTTTAATTATTTACTAATTAAAGTACGTAGCTTGGCTGCCACGGTTGGGCCAAGCATCCGTTATTTATTTATGGATTTTTATTCAATTATTCTGTCATGTCTACATCCGTAAGTAACGTCAATCAATACCCTGTTTATGCCGATCGATTAATTAATAATTAATTATATATATATAAATTATTATATATATATTATATATATTAATTATATAATTAATTATACTAATTATAATTGAATGTTGTTGGGTCGAATGACAAACCCAGGTTTGGCCGAAGTTCGGGGAACGAGGCTTGGCCATAATTCGGCGCCAGGCCTGGCCCCATGTTATCATCCCAGATCATCCCAGGCTTCCACCAGGCCACCATCCATGGCGTGGTAACGGGCCCCGAACCACGGCAGCCCGGCCGCCGAGCTTTGACCAAGTTCGTCTCAATCGTTTTTTCCTACCTGGGTTATGCACGAAAAACCGTACCGAAAAGTGAACTTTTTCGGCAGGTATTGCAAAATAGTATATTTCGTAACAACGGAGAGTAACTTTTCAGTCACTCGACGCGAAGGGGAGAGTGACGGAAAAGTGCTTTTTCATAACATGTGCATAGAAAGCGCTTTCTTTCCGTAGCTACATCTATAGCTCAAAATCGTTTATTTCTGATGAGACTGTCTCTGTCTCTCTCACTCTTATTACTCACACCGGCAAAGTAACCTGATTTTTTATTAGAAAAGGGCGTAAGTTCTACCTCTGA
>JAPYZM010002375.1:0-20446 GCA_030522845.1 Psyttalia concolor
TTTTGAAGAGAATTATTTAATCAAAATCTAATAGACATTTTAGAAACTTTTTTTTTAAATTATTCCCTTTTTTATCTGTTGCCTTCTTCGTTCAGCTCTCGCGATGGCGTACTCGCATCTTATATTTACAAAATCGATGAATTTAAAATAGTATTTCCGTGATTGAGTGAGTCAAATTGTATTTCAAAATTTTCATATTTCCGCTGGCGATAGAATTTTTTTATCTATTGAAAAAAAAAAATTTCGAATCGTATGAACCACTAATGGATTCTCCAACATTTTCCTCTGTGCGAATTTAAGTAATAGCTTTGTATTGGCCTTTCCTCGGGGATTTACTCAGAGTATCAGAAAATAATGGGATGATTCTAGTCGAAATTATGAGCTAGTGTACTTTTATAAGCTGAAAATAACAGTATTTTCTTAATTTTCTCAATTGATCGGTATTTTTAAATGATGTATTAAATCTACCAAGGAAATTTTTAGTGTTCCAAATTTTCGTGTCGTCACAGGATATTATTGGTCGGGATTAGGAGTAAATACGATAAGATCCAGGACAATTGTGAATATAAAATTGACAAGGAGTGTTTACTAAAAAAAATGGATAGGCTAGGCCGGGATTCGAAACCTGGGACCTTCCGTTTATATTGCACTCCTTTGTTATTTTATTGTATTGTTTCTTTTTATTGTTATTTTATTTCCACAATCATATTTCCAAAAAATATCTCACATATTGCAATTTTTACCGAGACTTACGCGCTCGTAATATGATATGAATATATGATATATTCGCATTATATTTCTGTGTATGGGAATATAAAGATTGAAATAGACCGCCATTTTGAATAATTTCAACAGTTCAATAATTATCATTAATTATGCTATTCGACCCTGCGCATTCAGAACGCACTGTTAAACAATTTAGCAAGGATTGAGTAACAAATCTAGTGAGGGTGACCACCAGCTCTGAAGGGCACCCCCGAAAGGTGCACTAGATCTTCTCGACCCTTCCTGGTCTCCAGATGTTCGGGGAAACCCCGCATCTGGAAAAGATCCAGCAGGAAAACTCCCGAGCGGATTTTTCCCCACTTTGACCCTCTCAAAGAGGCCCCAACGAATTTAAATCGTAAACCTTTCCTCAATCCGGAAGCATAAAAACTTGGAACAGAGTAAATTTTGCGTTTGGGAAAAATCCGAAAAGCAAAAAAAAATGGAAATCATTAACTAATTATTAATCTCAAAGAGCATTTCTCAAAAAAAATCCCTAGATTAATTTAAAAAATCGCGAGGTAATCCGCGATAATTTTTCGAGCGCGGGCCATTAATCTCCGACTAATTCCTTCCATCCCAATAAACATCCCCAGCTACAGACTCTAATGTACAAATCGTTAATCGATCTTAGTCATGCCTTAGAAGGTCAACTGTACAGAGGTCATGGGGATCATCCGTGAGGTGTCATGTGTCAGGGTGATTCGTGGGTTTGCCATCGTCTCACCTGAAAAAAGCCCTCATGGGCCTCATGTATGCACGCCATATGTACTTTACTCGCCGGAGAGGAGATCCTCCACTCGTGATCAAAGGGACCAAGTGAAGTGCGCCGCCTGCGGCGATCAACGGTACATTCACATAACGCGGCATAACGTACAACGTAACGTATGTACAAAATATCTCAGACGAGATGAGGGGCCTTCTCACGTGTATTCACAGCCTTTTTCGGCAAACGTCCACATGATTTAAGGATGTTCAATTATATTTTTAAATGAGTTTCTCAAATGCGGATGGTTAAAAATTGATGCTATTTAAAGGCATAAATTTCGGGTACATATTTCTTAAGACAAGTTATTTAACTTCATTTCATTTAAACATTGATAATTCTGGAGGAAAAAAATCGCGCGGTACAAAAAAAATCAAAGGGACGTCCGTTAAAAGTCGATTTGTTATATTTGACAGTGAACAATAGCGACAAAAAATTTTTTGTTCATTGTTTTATCTCTAAACCCTTGAAATTGACACAATAGATTTAGTCTACACAACTTTCAACGACAGGTATTTTTTTAATTATGAAGAAATGTGGAAAATATTAATTAGCAATCACTTTTCGTAAATCGACTTCTGAGCAACAAATTTTGGTTTTGGTTAAATAAAGAATTCTGTTGGGGAAAATTAAGTGGTTACAGGGCGCATTCAAGTAATGCGTTCGTCATTGTTATCCTGTTCCTCAAATTCGAACATCTAGAGGAGAAATAAATAATAAATATAATTAAAGATATGTCCAGAAATAATTAAACGATTCCAATAGTTCGCGCCAGCACAAGTTCACGAGATCCTGAGATTAATAAAAATATTTAGTGCAGTCGTTACGGAGCTACAATAGCTCTTCATTGAATTTTTCTCGATAATTTAAACGATTACCGAAGACTGTAAAAAATTATCGGAAAATTCAAGTGAACTCCGAGTGGTATTTTTTTTAATTCAATAATCGTTTTGACTTTCGCTTCGGGGGAAAAATACATAAACAATTACTATTATTAGAATAATACATTTGGAGAGTTAATTATGATATTATAGAATTATTGACAAGTCGAAAAAATTCTAAAAATCCAAAATTAATGACTTGTAAAAATCCGCCAAATTCAAAACGCTCGCGCAAAATTCTCCCCCACAATTAATAACAAATCAATGAAGAAACAAAATTATAGGTTCTGATTCGTTGGTACCGGACGTGGAAGTATGTTAAAGCATAAAAGTTTGATCAAGCGCGGCGCGTAGCGGTACCGTAAATTTGAGAGGCACTTCGATTGGCCAAGTAATACTGTTACTCGGCTGTCTGAGCACTCCACCACCTATACTCAATTGAAAAGATAATTATTCCAATGATGTACACGAGCATCAGGTGCACAAATTCTACCGCATAATTTCCTCGGCATTCACGATAGTCATGACAATTTTCCAGTAAAAGAGCAACAAACCGATGGAATGATAGAACTCAAACCCTTAATCAAATATAAGTTTCTGCATGTTCTGATATAGATGGGACTGGAGGAGGATTTTTTGTGCATTTTTTCTTTTCGCCGTTTTCTTCCCTTCAAATTATCTCCATCGATTGCATGCATAAGAAATACGACCTGGGCCTGCAGTATTAATGCGGCACTTTTATTGCAGATGCATGCACCGCATGACAAATGGGCGGGCGATCGATGGGGCTCACTGGGTGGTACCATCTGTGAGGAGTCTCCGGTCTTGTCGTCGATTTGAATTTAGACGCCGGAATAGGGAGACTAGGAAAGTATTACCTACTGCTGGCAGTAACCACTATCGCATATAAAGTCATTGCATTAATTTTTTAAACCAATCTTTAACTAAATTTTTAATTCACAGTTACTGAAACGGATAGAATATTTGAAAATAGGGAAGGGTTTGAAGCTCCAGGTCAATACCGACTGCTGGTAACTGCTACAGAATTCTATTATGACTAGAGATGAAAAATAGTTATAAATAATTGGACGCACGGGTTCAAAATAAAAAATTCCGACATTCCAGGAATTTTTTTATATTATTATAATCCCCCCCCCCCTCCCCCCATGGGATCACTGGATGATCCTTGAGGGTTCCGACATCACCTTGAAGGCCACCCAAAATCATTAATTATCATTTATCATTATTATTATTATTATCATTTTTGCAGAAAATTATACTGAGAAAAAAATGTAATTTTATCAATCAATTATTCTTCTCACAAGAATTCAAAACAAGTCATGATACGGGAATTTTGGGCGTTTGGTTGTTCAAAGCCAATATGATTGGTACACGGAGAGAAAAATTCAATAAAAATTACGGAATGGCGACGTACTTTTTAGAGAACTTTTCGTACTTTTTCCTGGATTGTTTTGGCTCGCAGATTAGGGAACTGCACGTAATTTGTATGGAATTTTTCCCTCCGTGTAGTTTTATATTTAAAAAAAATAGAACGTGATTTTTTGGGGAAAGTAAATTTTGTGAATTAGGAACCAAAGGCGGAATGAGAAATCAATCACTCAATTAAATGAAAAAATTATACCTATAATTTAAGATTACGTGAATATGAGGAAATATTCCGAAATTTGAATTCAATAGGTAAGGTATTTTGATAAAAATGGCTGAGATGTTGAACATTTTTTTACGATTTTTGAGAGATTTCAGAGAAAATTATGTAAAAGAAGGAAAAACAAAAAAAAATAAATGAATGCAAGAAACTTCAGTAATGAAATGTGAATTTTTTTAGATAACTAAATTTTTATATTCTTTTAATTCTCAACCCATGGGACCAGGAATACAAACTTTACCGTAATAAATACGAGATTGAATCAATTAGTTACTCAACAATGGTCGAAGCGCCCAAAAATTCATGCATAAAAAAACCTGTACAATTAAAAAAAAACCATAACTTCCGCCGCTCCTTTTCCAAGATTGCTCGTTAATATCTGCAGCAACTCTAGCTCTTACCATTATTAAAATAAGACTGATACTCCACCTCTCATCCCTCCCAATTGCAGCAGCATTCAGCAAAATGAAAAGCCCAAGACATAAAAATGAAGATAGAATGCAATGATCACGCAGTGACAACTTTATATCCGAAACAATGAAACCGATGGCAAACTGATTTGTCCCCAATTCAATCGGCATCTCCATTATCGTTGGTAGAGCTTGTAAAACAAATCACAGAGAAGGGTATACAACGGAGAACGAAGAAACAAATCCCCTTGATTCCCCGAGGATTGGTAAATTTCTTGGGGATGCTCCTTCAGGACTACGCTTGCGCGATTTTATCTCCTCTCGTCTCTATATAAATGCCGCCACTTGTTGAGCGATGTCCATACCTCTACAACACCGTGGGTATCATTCTTCCAACACCGTCCAACATTCAGAACGTCCACATTATTTCGGGGAGTGTCATCGAGACCTGAAAATGTAAGTGAATTTTCACTGCTAAAATAGCCAATTTTTTTCCCTCTAATAATCAATTATCAATTATCCTCGCGTGTAAATAATTTTCATTGCTCAATCCCGCCATTAAATTGAAAGGCGTTAATGAGAATTTCAAGTTCATGAGAGGATGGCGAGGTTTTTTTTGTCTTCAAAACGAATTTTCAACGACAGTTGGAAAATTCTCTCGTTCGAGTGGTGAAAAGCCAAGGGGAAATGAGAAAAGTCGGAAGCGGACATGCGGGACGGCCGAGCTTTTAATAATATCGACTGTCTTTCCGAAGAACCGTCATCGTTCCCGCAAAAAGAGGAAAAGTCCACCTTTTTTTTTATTCAGTAGAAACAGACTTTAAATGTCAGACAATTGTGATTGGGATTCGCACGTGTCGATTTGGTTCGGGGGTTCGGGGCTGAATGACGTATGGATTCCGGCTGAGGGCTGACTCGGGGCCAAGTTCTCCAGGGGAGGAGTTAGGATAGGATTTTCGTGTGGGCTTCAGGAGTGGAATTCAATGTCGGGGGAATCTGATTAGGGGACTAGTCCCCGCTTGGATTTCGGGTGGAACTTTACGACACTTGCACAAGTTCTGGACTAGACTGTAATGTTCGAAGGCTATGTTCATTCGGATTTAGACAAAAATAATGAGTACACGGACAATTTACCGAGGGCTGACAATTTTTTTAATCAAAAAATCATTTGGACATTTTTAAAATTTTTCTATTGAATTGCGCGAGATTAATTTCAGACTTCGTTAATTTGAAATCATTTCAAAAATGAAAAGGTTTCTTGATTTTTGTAGTTTTTTTTTCTAATGATCAAACAATTTTATTAATATCCCGAAATTGTATGAGTTTAAGGCCAAGTGTCAGTAGTTATTGACATTTGAGTCAGCCACAGTGAATCGTTGCAGTGATAATCGCCTTCGAGAACAAAATAAATTCAAAATCCCCAATAAAATCTGTAAATAAGATCGCGATACCGTAGCACAAATGCTCATCACTTCTACGTCTTCTTGATATATTTCTCCTTCCTTTGGGCCTCCGGTAATTCGTTGCAGGGACACGTCATTATCAATGACGCCAATTTTTCCTAGTACTTCGTCATTTTCCTGCGTTTATTAGATTTTGCGATGAAGACACGTAAGTGAATAACATCGTACATACTAAGAGAAAAATCAGAGAAGTGACTAAATCAATTGAGTAACCGTGAGGTGCAACAACTTATAATAATTTGCAGTGGAGGTGTAAAATTTATTCGAAACTCTAAGACCTCTAGGACTCACTAGATTCGGTCGGGGACGGAAAGGAAATGTAATAACGGAACTTCCACTGAAGTTTTTTTGGAAATTCTTCCAATCTTTTCTATGCCCCAAGCTAACAACGATTAGAACTGCCAATATTAATATATTTTAAGACTAACTATATAGAAAATAATGACTACAAATATTGACCGAATTATTACTGAATTATAAATTCCATATTCCAAGTTCAATAATATTTTGCCCAAAATAGCGACCCCTAATTTCTTGTTTAATTTTTTCTTCTCGTGAATATTTAAATTTGTTTATAAAAATCGCAATAAAAACTTAGCCGTCCGCATTGACGATTAATTAATTCGAAATAAAGACAAAATTAAATCACTGAAATCCCAATAGTAAAAATGAGAAACAAAATTTAATTTGAGTAAACCAAAATTATCTGAATGATTTCACAAATGAATTGATGAAGTAAATTTCGAAAATGTTTTCGGTGATTTTTGATTGGTTCCATGCCAAAGTGTCCTAACAAAAGCTTAAAAAAATAATTTCATAAATAGGGGAAAATGTATTTGCTAAGAATCGTTTTTGGAACGAGCTTAGATCAGCGAATGAAATGATAGCCAGAAGAAAAAGTGAAAATTAAGTTCTAGGCCTCGTGACATTAGCCTAATGGGCTCTGCAGAACAATGACGGATCAATGCATGAAACCGTAGAAAATCTTCGGCCCATGAAGCGCCAACGTCGATTCTTTCCCTCGTTAGCCGTGTTACCGTCACTGACTCATTCGCACGTTCGCCCTCATCCCGGCCACCTCAGGAGCATCGCAAGCTCAAATCCCTTACGATTAATTTTGCTTTTTTCGGTGGAGCGCGGGGCCATCCGCGGTTTAACCTTGACACATGCGTGTAAAACGGTGCGATAGGAATTTTGAAATTTGGGTACTGTGAGAATACTCGCGAAAAGTCCGTCTGTAGTTTTTCTGGAATTACAACGGCCCGGAGAATTGGAATAAATTCAGATATTTTTGAGCTTTTGAGCCTTCAGGCACTACGTCTCTGGAGATTTCCTCAATTGAATTGAAATTCTATTGCAGTTAAGATGAACCTTGAGGAGTATCGCAAGCATGGTAAGTGATATTTTATTATTAAAATATTATTCAGTATTTTTTAATTCACTCATTCCATTATTAATAATTTCTTCAAGACCTCTCCTCATATTCCTTTAATTTTCAATTATTAATTTTCCTAAAGTTAATAATAGAAACCTTTTCAAAACCTCTTCTGCATAAAATCGATTATTAATAATTTAATATTTTTTGTTTAAACGTTAAATTGAAATTTTTTAAAATAAACCTCTCATGTTCCTTTTTATTCTTGGAAGTCCTTTTACATTTTCCACGGGAGAATATTCCCCAAGCGTTCGATAAAGGCTAATGAGACTTCAGCAAAAATTCTTATGTTGACTTACGGTCCCTCCAAAAATTGAATAAGCCAGCTCGACTGATTCCCCTAGCGCCGCAAAAAAAACCTAGTAACTTTTATCCGATATTTATTCCATTTTATCACTCCATCCCTCGAAACGCAAATGCCAATGTCAATCGAGCGAAACGACTGGAGAAAAGTGTGTCAATAAAAGACCGAGGGGTGAGTCGAAGCTAGTGTTCCGAATTTTATGACACTGGATACCATCCCCCATTTACATATCATTCGGATTCTTCGTGACAATTTTCTCACTCGATTCAATTTGACAGAGAACAGATGTGATTCCAATCAATAGAGATTTGTCTGTTCATTTCTAAAACATCCCAGCCTATTATTTTCATCTCTTCATCTCTCCTATTGTCTCAATTTTATTGCCTCGCGTCATTGGATGCAATATATCCAATTTATCTATTTTCGTAGTAAAAATTCTCTTTCCTCCCTGCGAATAAATAAAAACCTGAAAAACTCATGAATTTTCTTAACTCCCCGCACCTGAACAATTAATGGGATTTTCTCTCCGCAATCTAAACGTTTGTCCACCTAAAGAAACTCATCAAACCCAAATTAAATGTCCCTAAAAAGATTGCAAGCAGACTAGCCCAAACATTCCATTGTCTTCAAAACCAATAATCGTCCAGATTCGATTGAATGGTTTATCACTGTTTCGTTCAACTTGATTAATCCCTTTACTGTCCATTGTTTAAATGTGAAAAAGGCAAGGAAATGGTGGATTACATAGCGGACTATCTCGAGACAATAAGATCGAGACGAGTGTATCCAGCTGTGTCCCCTGGCTACCTCAGGAACATTCTGCCAGTGTCAGCGCCAGTGGATGGCGAACCGTGGGAGAATATTTTCGAGGACATCGAGAGGTGCATCATGCCCGGTGTCACACATTGGCAGAGTCCCCACATGCATGCTTACTTCCCAGCCCTCAATTCACCGGCTAGTCTCATCGCGGATATGCTTGCCGATGCGATTAACTGTCTTGGATTTACCTGGGTAATTATTGCAATTTTTTTGCTTATTAAGAAATCATTGGCACATCTGGCGCATCATTTCGTTGGCACATTTTTAGCCAGCCATCAATTTCATGCAGCTCATGGTAGACTTGAAAATATTTCAAGTTCACAGATTAACAATTTGTTTGTATTTTTCAATAATTTTTATTTCTATTCTTAGAAAAATATTTATTTATATCTACTTGATATTTATTTCCTATTTTAGATATACAATTAATAATATTTAATTTGTGGCAATAACTATTGGAAATGAAGACAATTATTATTATTTTGTTATACTTGTTATAAAACTGGGCTTTTATTATTTAAATAATCACAGGATTTTAGACTAAAGAGAGTAGAACTCATTGAAGAAAGCATTTGTTTTTTATAATTTTGCTTGTGGCTTCAATTGCATTTTTTTCAGCATAGGAAATCAATTATTAAGAAAATGAATATTAATTAATTATTGATTAATTCCGAATAATTAATTTATTCGAATTAAGTAGTGGAAAGAATTTATTCATTGTACATAAAAATCAAGTTTACGTTCAAATGAAAAGTTTATTACGAGCCATTTGAATAAAACCACTTCTTTTGTTGAAACTAAATAAATTGAATTTTTCTGGCTGAACTACCGAGCTCATTTCAGCAATCGTTAAGTGAGAAATGTGCTCTTTTCATTTTTATTCAAGGCGTCGAGTCCGGCTTGCACGGAGCTTGAGACAATCGTCATGAATTGGCTCGGGAAAATGATCGGTCTACCCGAGGATTTTTTGCATCGTCCCGGAGGATCTGGAGGCGGTGTGATACAGACAACAGCCAGCGAGGCAACACTGGTGTGCCTCCTGGCAGCGAGAACAAGAGCCATCAGGGCCATACAAGAGAACGAGCCTGATCGATCACCGGCGGAAATAAATTCACGACTCGTTGCGTACTGTTCAGATCAGGTGATTAATTCAGCGAAATTGCAATTCTTCGCAGAAATGCTAAAAAGAATTTCGTGGATATAGCCCGAACCTTCAGTGATCAATTGATATTTTTTAGGAATCCGTATCTGGAGAAAACAATTTTTATTTTGCGATTGAAAACATCTTTAGTTTCAATTTTTGAAATTTGAATTTGATCTCGAGTTGAAACTTTCGGAAATTTCCACGTGAGACTTTCAAAAGGTTTAAATTAATATCAGTTCGAGATTCTCGAGAATTTTATGACTTTTGACAATATCAAGTGAATAATTAAGAATTTTGACAGTTGAAATTTTGAAAATCGGTGATACTGTGATTCTAGGCACATTCGAGTGTTGAAAAGGCCGGCCTCATCGGTTTGGTGCAGATGAGGTACATCGAGGCTGATGAGGAACTCAGTATGAGAGGAGACATGCTGCTGGAGGCATTGGATAGGGACCGAAAGTCTGGTCTCGTGCCTTTTTTCGTGAGTACTCAGTACTTTTACAATTGTTTTTTTTATTATTATTTCCATTTCTACCCTTACGGTTTTGAAGGCGCCCCCACCTAATTAAGTATTATTATTAGGTTGCCGTTAGAAGGACGGTGTGGCTCAATATTGACAGATAATTGAAATGGCAATCAGTATATGTTCGGATAGCTCAGATGGCAGAGCACCCGACTGGTAATCGGAAGGTCCCGGGTTTGATTCCCGGTCTGAAAATATCGGAATTTTTTCTTCAGTTATTTGTGGACTAAATATATTGAGAAGGAATTCCCACCTATCCAAAATCCTTTCCGCCCATTAATCCCACTGTTCTACCTTAAAATGTGGAACGCATTCCCCCTACCTAATTCCCAACTGTTGAAAAAGGCCAGCCGGCCTTCTTCTACTTGATCCGCTTTCTATTTATTTTTATTTAGATAATATATTTACATCTTATCCACGAATTTTTGGAGGGGAAATTGCAAGTCATCTTTGGAGAATTAGGCAATTGTTGTTGAATTTATTGAATTAAATTTTAAAAACCTGACAACCTTTTTGTTTTTTTGTGTACGAAGTCTTGTTAAAGTAAAGAAGATGTCGAAAGAATAGAAAAAACGTGAAGAATATTTTTAGAAACTATTCTAAGCCCCAGGAAGGATTTCCAAGTTGAACATTCAAAAGATCGGTTGAGGAAAAATCGAATTTTTAATTTGTTCCGCGAACAATTCTTCCCTCCGTCTAATTAGAGAAAAAAAAACTATGGTACAAGATGTGGCTAACTACCCAAGAAAAACTGTTTGGATCAAAAGAGATTAAGTACCGAGTTGAATTCAACGGCAAGCAACAAAGTAATTGGTGATAAGACGTGGGTAGCCAATCTTCTTACTCTGGAGTACCGCCGTACCCAACTCCCCATAATTAGCGTGATGGAGAATGTTGAAAGCATGGTAAATGAGTCCCTCAGGGACAGCAGAGACTCACAATAATTGTACTCAATTCCTGGGAAAATTGTAATAAAAAATCCTGAGAGCTGTATCGATGAAACTGTCAGAGTAATTGACTATTTTTAATGTGCTTCGTAGGTGTGTGCGACTCTGGGAACGACTGGCGCTTGCTCATTTGATAATCTCGAAGAAATTGGACCCATTTGTGAGTAAAAAAATGAGTAATTAAATGTCAAATCTGATGAGCATAAACTCAAATGAAAATTATTTTCGTTGAGCTTTAATGACCCTCCATCTCATTCAGGGCTAGAAGTATTTTATTAATAACGCATTTATTCTGTAAACAAGTAATTTTAGAAATATAAACAATTGTTCTTCTTCAGTTAAAGAAAATTCTGAATAAGAGAACTTTTTTTGTTATTTTCTGTTGTGATCAGTGGAATGTTATCTAGATTGTTTGCCTTTCGAGTTTTCAATTTTTTTCGTCGTTCACTTGGGGAAAGAGAGGCTGAAATGCGAAATTTTCCGATTTTCTTATTTTAAAAATCTTTTAGAAAAATTTCTGCATTTAATTGATAATTTAACCCTCAACTCACTTATTTCTCAATATTTTTCGAAAACGCTCGTTGAAAATCTTTCGAATTTTTTGTTCAAAAATACATTTTGTAATTCTTGTGAATCTATTTATTATAAAAAAATGAGGTTCCAAATGCACGCGCTTGCAGATAATAATAAAAAAATGAAAATTCAAAACAAAACAATACAGGCCCACAAAAAATAACGTTCGGCAGGGGATGCACCCGGGCCTTAATTAAAAATTGAAATAAATTTATTGGCTCTTCACTGAATTTTCAATTGAAGTCCACATTTATTGTTACTCTTTGGAAAATTAGTAGTCAAAGGTCAATGAAATTTTCATTTTTTATGAAGAATCTGTAGAGCCTCAGAAAATAAACTCATTGTCTTACCAATTGAACTTATCCAAAATCAACTTCCTCAATATTTTTTCCCAAGCTAACAAAGAATATTTCAATAAAGAAATGATTTCCCCTCGATTGATGAAGACATTTACATTCTCAATTACCGTAACCTGTTTTTCCACACCAGGTGAACGGAATTGCCTATGGTTACACATCGACGCAGCATATGCAGGCAGTGCTTTTGTCTGTCCAGAATTTCGTGGTTGGCTACGTGGTATAGAGTACGCGGATTCACTCGCCTTCAATCCAAGCAAATGGTTGATGGTTCACTTCGACTGCACAGCCATGTGGTAAATCTCTTTGTTACACATCTCTGTATCTCAAAGTAGCCGCAAGATATCTCTTGAAAATTTTCTGAAACCCATAAAACTCAATTCGGGCGGATGCGGATGTGCCGTTATGTCTTTTTGTCTCCTCACAATTTCCGGGATTATTCCAACGGTTCTTGAATTATCTTAAAGATGAGGGATTATTATTTTCAGGGTGAGGAGCAGCCAGGCACTTCATAGGACATTTAATGTTGATCCACTATATTTGAAGCATGAGAATTCAGGTAATCGATCAAAAATTAAAAAATAAATTGTTTTCATTTTGATATTGAATCTAATACTCAATTTTGGAAATCTAGGTCTTGCCATTGATTATATGGTGAGTTCCAATTCCCTTCGTAAAAATAAATTTTTTTAACGATAAAAACTCTTTATTTGTGGATACAAATGTTCGCTAATGACGCGAAATTTAATTGTAATCAACGTTTTTCCGGTAGATTAATTCATTAAATCCCTTCGAATTACTATCGGATGTTAGAGTTCTACGAAATTGTTTTTCTCTCGTGGATTCCAAGACGAGAAACAAAAGAGAAATGCAGAGAAAGAACTTCAAAAATTAAACCATTGCAAAATAATATTCGATTTGTTTCAATATAAACCGACAAATTGAATAAAAAATTCAATTTGCATTGAATTTGTCAAAGCGTTCGAACTGAAAATGGAATTGAAGTTATCAGATTTTTTTTACTGCATTTTTATTGCTTGAAAATTATCGAATTCCTTTACTCTGTTACTGACCTCAATATTTGTATATTTTTGCAATCAAGCACTGGCAAATCCCCCTATCCAAGAGATTCAGGGCCCTCAAACTTTGGTTCGTCATCAGAAATTATGGAATAACTGGTCTTCAGAAGCATATACGTGAGGTAATTAATCATTCCATTAGAAATACTGATCTTCCCATTAGAATATTGTCTTAAATTTTTTTCTCTGTGGTTCTAGGGAGTCCGTTTAGCTCAGAAATTTGAAGCTCTCGTAATCGGTGACTCTCGATTCGAAATTCCTGCCAAGAGGCACCTGGGGATGGTGGTCTTTCGACTTCGCGGGGAGAATACTTTAACTGAGAAGTTGTTGAAGAAGATGAACAGTAGGGGAAAGGTTCACTGTGTTCCCGCCGCTCTGCATGGGAAATATGTTATTAGATTCACTGTCACTTCCACCAAGTGAGTACTTCAACCACTGAAGCATAATAAATTTATTCGTTATCCCCAATTAGTATTTAACCATGACAAACAGAAAAAATTACGTAATAATTTCATTTTTCGTGAACGAGTATAGTAATTAACGCGAAATTAGTGAAGTGCTTGCAAATGCATTTTTTTCAAATTTTCATTTTACTATTTTGTTTTTTTTTCTTCATTTCTTGTCCAAATTCGCACATCTCAGGCATGAGAAAAAATTGATAAAAAATCATTGGATTTCGATAATTCGATTAATAATTTCGATTTTGTTTATTTCCAGTGACTCCTCAATTAATGAAAGAAATTATTAAATTCCACGGTCTTTTAATATTTTCCTAATATTTTTTTTCCCCCTGTCCTCACGAATACCCTCTCGGGTTTTTACGTATTTACCCTTCCCACCCCCGACCCCGCTGTACCGCATTCGCCAAGGACCAAGGAAAAACCTCATCCTGAGGGGAAAAAGGCGTCCCTTTTTAGGAGAGTCCCACTCGGCACTGAATCGTGAGATCAGAGTGCTACAAATTTTTACAAATTTTGGCTCGGTGACGGGAAGAGAACCCGGATCATTGGCATACCAGTCTAACATTCTACCCACTCGGCCACTGCCGTCGGTTTTTTCCTAATACATTAAAATTCTAATTTTACTTCGTTGAGAAACTGGTGTATAATTCGCAGTAGTTCACGTCATGAAATGCGACATTTATTGGTCACCTACCCAAGCATTACCTCCGCCCCGCCTGAGTTAGCTCAGGAAACTATCCATTCCGCCATTCTAATAAATAATTCCTATTAATTTCCAAAGCACCACCAACGATGATATTCTCCGCGACTGGGGAGAAATAAGAAGCACTGCTAGCGAAATTCTCGCGTCAAGCACGGGCTCGCCAGTGAGAGTTAAAGTCTCATTAGCCGGTAGATACATTTCTCCCATTGATAGATAAAAAATTATCTGCTAATCACGAAATTTACCATTACTTTTGTATTTTAGAGACACGCCAGAAAAACGAAAACTTCGGGTCTAGTCTCCTACTCGCCAATTCTCCGATGTCCCCGAAAATCGTTAACGGGAGTTTTGCTGCGATTTACGATACAGCAGATGTCTTCAACGACTGCATGAAAACTTTTGGTCAATTGCGTTTGGAGCCTAGTGATAGTCCAGGTGAGTATAATATAAACCAAAACCAAACGAAAGCTTCGGGCGAGTTCATTCGCTGACTAAAGAGCCGGACAAAATAATTAAATAATTCCAATACAAGAAATACAATTCTGAATATTTATCTCTTTGTTAATAGAAAATGAAAATTTGTTCGAAGTAATAGATGGGATTTTTTCCCTGAGGCTGAAGACATTCCATTTTCTGGAGATTTATATTGAGAAATTACGACATAAATTAGAAATTTGAATACTGAATAATATTGGAAGTGTCAATGTTATAGCAATTGATTAATTTTTAATGAAAAATGAGAGTGAATCGTAGGATTTTAAATGAAATGAGGGTACAATAGTTTACTCGTGGAAGTTCTCGACATTTCGTATATTATTTTAATATAAGTATTCTCAGATTATTCTTAGATTATTATATTAAGATGAATATTGTGAACAGCTAGAGCCATAATTGTAATGGCTTACTTTCAGCAATGAGACGACGTATAAGAGGTATTTTGATGTCTGGCAAGCAGTTCTCATTGGATTCTCGAATGGATTTAGTGCAAGTACGGAAATAAAAAAAGGTCAATATAAAAAAATATGAAGATCAGAGTTTAGAAGAATTACTTTTCAGGGCTATGCTTCTTGTGGACGCCACTACCCCGAGCCTACGAAGACTTCCCCTCTTATGGAAGATGAAGATGCCAACGGCAAGACCGAATCAACCCTCAGCATCGATAAGTCCAGTATGACAATAGATGGTGAGGTTCAAGAGTAATGGTCATTAACTACAATCTTTCCAGACGCAATTATTCTCTCCATTCTCTAATTAATTTGCAAATAATTTCCCCTCGCCTGACAAGATTGTTAGATTAGATAATTCGCTAGTGAAAGATTTTGTAGCTCTATCGGTAGCTTCAATGTAAAGAACAGAGGAACCTGTGAAAAACAAAGAAATTCGAAAAATTCAGGCTCTTACGATAATTCATCATCGAGATCAGGCTCGGAGTACTCAGTTGATGATAGTCCATTAGTCGATAACAGGAGGACTCTGGTGCAAGCAGTGAATGGAACTGTCGGTAATGATGAATTTTCCCTGGATAAGGGATTACCAAGGAGTGAAACTATCGGTGGATTTAGCAATTTAACTCCAACAATCATCGCCAATCTCTCTCACTCTGATAATGAGATTCGTAAAGTTAATGGAAATATCTGTGCCAAGTGTGGACACGTCAAGGAGCAGTAGGAAATTCTCAGAACGAAAATCAAAGTCCAAAATGGAAAACCACAAAACAGGAACAAAAATTAGATTTAGAACGAATTCAAATGAAAGAATACAGCAAAGCCAATGAAAACAAATTGTCTCTTAAAACATGATGACTGGATTCAAATATTGTGGATGAATAAATAAAAAAAAATCCCTGAATCATATGAAATGATGTTCTTCATGTTCAGGCGATCAATAAAAAGTACAAATGTCCATTATGCATTTCTCATTTTCCAGTTCCCTGCTGAATCATGCCATTTTCCAAATTTTCTCTTGTTGCAGGGAACAAATTCGTTTCTTGTTAGGAACGACTTTTTAATGAATTAATTTTTCCTTTATTATTCAGTAGTAGACTTTCATTCTTATCTTTTTTGACATGTTCCAATTTTTGGGCAAAATTTATGGTTAATTTGTTTACATAACTATTTAGTTAAATTTTCCTTCGATACTGAATCGATTAACCCTCTAGTACCTATACTAATTCAAATCAGCAATAAAATTGAGTCGGACTCAATTGGGTGACGAGCTTCATGAGACATTAGAACCAATGGACAACATCATACACCATCATACACCATTGTCCACGAGTGTACACCATTGTATACCATTGTTCACCATCGTGGACCATTGGACACCATTATACATCATTATACACCATTGGACACCATTATACATCATTATACACCATCGGACACCATTGAACACCATTGTACACCATTGAGGTGTTCACAGCAGCCGCGTCCCCGTCGTGCACCCTGGATAACGCAAAGTGCTTGTCTGCTTTGTTTAAAGACCTGACCGCACTTTGAGTCGACTTTAATCAACTTTATTCAAAATTACATAACTTATACACCTTCAGTAGAGACGGGGAGGGGAAGGTTCCGTACATCTCCTCAAGCCTACTGAGTTCCAAATCTTTCTGTCTTGTTACGATCAAATCACTAAAAGCAACCAGTTTCTAACCCTAGAAATGTAATTTCTTTCAATTTACCAGCAAAAATCCACGTACTTTACTTCAGTTTTCAAATAAAAAATTTAATTAATTCATGAATTAATTTGAATATCGTCGGGGTTAAATAGAAATTAGCAGAGTCATTTTACATAATTTTAATGTTTAGGCGATCAATAAACAGTACAAATATCAGTTTGAGACTTAAACTTTAATGCAATCGATATGACATTTTCATCTGAAATCATTCAATTCTCTCCAGAACTCAATGGTCCTCTCCTTATCCTAATGATATCTCCGAATATTGTTCAATGAATCGCGCAACCATGAGCACATTTTTACGTACAACTATGATATTTTCTCGTTTTGCGATTACAATATTTTCACATTTCCCCCCATTCATATGTAACAATCTCATCCCAATTTACTTAATTACCTATTATAAATAATCTTTAACATTCATAACAACGTCATATATTCTCCGTTAATTATGAGTTAATATCAATCGTAATTAAACATCAACCTGCGATCATAGTTGATGATAAAATTGCTGCTAGAAATTATCATAAATTGAGTCGGCGGTTGAAAATCCTCTCATTGAAATATCGATGATAACAATTATTTTTACAGTTAAAAATTCTTACGAGCATCGTTCGCAATTCTGCTACGCGACATCTCTAGATTAATATGATCGGAAAATTTAAGCCGTGCATGTCGACTCGACCCTCCCCATCCAATATATTACTAAGTCTGAAACCCAAAATATGTGAAAGATATTTTTTCTGAGACGAATAACTGGGGCCGCGACTTTTCCATTCTTCAAAATCCAATCGTTAATTTTCGAAAATCGGTAGTTTAGCGGTAAAACGATTTCTATTAACTTCAATTATAATTTTTTTGTAGCGCGAATTGAGGGCTATAAAAACATAATTATAAACAAATGCCTATGCACTACACAGACAAAGAAAATCCAATAAAAATTACCAGAAAAAAAAATAAAAATTATTTTTCGAGACGTAATTGGTGAGTTAAAACCAAATTTTACGGAGTGTCAGCTAAATTGGACGAACTGCTCCGTATTTGTCTCGAACTCTCTAGAAATGTTACGGAACAGAGGATGAAATCCGTTCATTATTAAAAAATTGTAAAAGTTTACTCATTTTTTTACTTTTGGGAAATCTTCACACGAGAATTCCGCATTTGGCCAGAGATAAACCTGGAAATTTTCTAAACATTACAGATTTATTCTCCTTCATTTCCCCAAAAATATCCAGAAATCGATTCATCGTTTCGGATTGCGTAATTTTCATTGAATATTTGTCCCCGTGTAAAAAAAAATTGTTTTACCGTTTCACTAGGCAACCCAATGTACAAATAATCATTGATAAACAAATTATAAATGCCAAATAAATTGTTGACGATCGATGTACGCGGTAATATTATCGAGATGCTGCAACAACGACACTCATCACTCATTTTACAAAATAATCACAGCGTAAACGGTGGAGGGGGAGATGTGCTGCGTCCAACGTCTCGACACTCAATGTGGGTGCAACATAGATCATGTAATGATATACATTGAGAGATTCAAAGGTAAAAAACATGTCATTGGTTTACATAATGCGGAATTCATAATTATCTCGCTTTCACATAATCGTCAATCAATCTCATTAATATATAGATGTATTAAATATATAATATTTAATATAAAAAGCGCTCTCGTTCGGCTGCCAACACCCAAGGAGATGTCCCACGACAATTGAATTTTTATTCATTTTTTTTACCTCACATGGCACGTGGAATTCGACTGCGAGGCCAAGATGACCAATAATTTTCCAAAAAAATTACAATATTTTTTTTACTTGAAAAATATACACAGAAAAAACGAAAAGTCATTCATCAACTCTTGGAAGATTATTTCTGACATTTCATGAAAAAAATTAACCAACTACTTATTTAAATGAAATAATAAGGGAAATTATGGAAATTTTCATTAATTCAAGCATCAATATTATTTCTAATGGACTGACAAGTCAGTTGGAGATGGTATTTTTTTTTTGTCAATGGGCAAGATTGAATTGTCCTGTCAAATTGGATGTCATTGAACTTTGAGTGATGATCGAACGTGTGAAATTGAACTATTCACAATCTGATTTTTAATTAAATTCCCACTGACAACATTAAAATTTCAAATGAAGTTATTGAGTAATTTTCAAGAAATTTCTATCAGTGTAAGTAACCGTAATTTACGGCAATTTCGAGTACTTAAAAAGCATAAAAAACCGTTTTTAAATTGAACGACGTTCGGATTTTTCCGTGTATATATCCATAAAAAACGAAAAAAATTACTGGACATTTTAAACAGACAAAATATCGATCCACGCGAATATAATTATTGAGACTAAGGCACTTACGTCACGCGCGGTGTTTCCAGATATCGACAATCTGAATCCTCAGACGGCATTACACACTCTAAAACTTTGTACAATTGTGTTCATTATCGCCTCAATTAAAAATAAACCAAAAAATAAATAAAATTTCGCAACGGAAGTAGCAGAAGTCAAGAGAAATGCCGATTTATTAAAAGTACAAATGAAGGAGTAATGGAAAATTGGCAAATGGCCTCGCAGACGCGCGTGCGAAAATGAACAAATGACGCGACATGAGCCGCATGGCTTGCCAAAAGAACCTCGGCGGGTTTATTGTTTTCCCAGGCTGTCCGAAGTTTGTTTGGCAAAAGGCTCTTTATCAGAAAAAGCCTTTCTGTGAGGATATATGCGCGTTCAGCTCGAGCCTCCAACATAATCAGGCTGAATCCTCTGTCATTTCTCCAATGGTACCCTCAATCGTTGAGTCATTGGAGGTCACGAGCTGAAGGCCCACAGTGCACTTTCTCCGTTGATTTTCTTAAATTATGTTTCATCAGGGTGGAAGGTGGGTTGTTCAGCTGCTCGCTCAAAATAAACATGAAAGGATAACAATGATATCTCCTTACCCTTAAAAAGAAAACTGAATAACAATTGTCTCATCACTTTCTCATTTTTGGTTCGTAGAAATTGCGAACAATTGATCAAAAAATCCACAGTAAATTATATTTATCAAACTAATTTTCAACATTGAATCGAGGATAATGTTCGATTGAGATAAATACAATTTATCCGGGAATAAAATTTAATTTACCCACAGTTTCTTTTCTCTGATTTCAACAATAAAATACAATCACGTGAATTTAGAACGAGCAGTCTAAGATTGGAAGAATCATAAACGAAAATGAAATATTAATTAGAAATAATATCATGCATCCGTGCAGTGCCGGTGCTGTGAGACTTGAACTGAGAACAATTCGACTCGTCCCCGAATTAATTAACTCCTGATGAGGTTCGTCATCAGGAAGCTCAACCAGTTCGTACACATTCGAAATTCAGCCTCGTTGGGTGTATAATAGAACATGCAAACTTCGTAAAAGAGCGAAGGCCAAATGTGTCACTCCTCATCATCAATAATTTGAAATTT
>JAPYZM010002377.1:0-14030 GCA_030522845.1 Psyttalia concolor
TTCCATACAATATTTTATGTCATTGTGCCCGTAATCCGCGATTTAACCGAGCGAAGCGAGGTTAGAATCACGTGATTACGGGCACCTATGGCATAAAAACGTATTACGGGCAGAAAAATAATGATAATGAGAACGTCGCTGCACGTGTCTTGCAACTAATACTTTACCCGCTCCCTCATATTCTGATCCCGTGTCACTTTCCTTTGAAACTTCACATCTTCCTCGTCGTCGGTGTCAATAACTGAGGTTTCTCGTACATTGGTAACATCACGTACCACAGCCTCTGCCACGCGCGTCCCAACTGCCGGCCCTGTGCTCAATTGAAAATTACTCTCGTTACACTCCTACACAACTTGAGTGACAGAATATTTGCACCACAAAACACGTGCACACGCAGTTTTTTTTTCTTTGCCTCAACTGAAAAATCCCCATTCCTCAGTTGAGCTCTTTACTGCACTAGAATTGGACGCGCGCTCCGCACGTTTTTTTTACGATTCTCCGGTGTCCATTCATACGTATTTCTTTATTGTATATTTCATCGGTTTTTTTCAAAGATAAGTACAAAAATTTAGAATTTATTCTAGAGATAAATAGAAAGGATTAAATTTTTTTTATATGAGATTAGAATTGAAATTTTTATTTTCAATCAGATTCGGATTCTTTGTCAGAGTCGGCTTGAGGAAACTTTCTTTTTGCAAAACCGATGACAAAAAAAGTTGCTATCTTTTTTTTTAAATGAACGGAAGGGAAGGGATTGTGCCCAGAATCCGATTTCTATTCTGGCAAATTGAGCGCCGTTTGTTAATTTTGGTGTGCTCCCAAGGGACTCATCATGTTAAGAAATAATTACGAGACAACTGGTGAATTTCTGTCTGATCAAAAAACATTATATACACGACTGGATAATTTTTCTTAAGGAGGAAAGGAAATTTTACTGAGAGGTATTTTATACGAACGACAGAATAGGTAATTTCTACCCAACTTTTCTGCCCCTGTACCAAAAAACCTTTGGTAGATCACAGGAACAGACGAATGGGGCTGAATCGGCTTTGTAAGCTGATATTAAAGCGTTATCACTGCGCTTGAAGGTTTTCTATTTCAAAAGCCCGTGAAATTTCAGGTTCCACTGCTTGCAGTTCTGTAGGGCTGTAGTAACTCTGCTTTTAAGCCTACGTTTACAGTGTAAAAATCACGAAATCAATCAGTTAGTTGGTTCATTAAACCAGGAACAAATGCAAATATTCTTTTAAACAATTCGCGACGATTATGTTGATTAAGAATTTGAAGAAATCTCTGCTTTTGCCCTCTAACAAAATAAACAATTGCCATTCTACCCAGTTAGTCGAGCAATTCCGTAATTTTTCGTATTCCAGGAGTTAAATCGTATATTAAATTACTAGTAAAGACTTGATAAAGAGAACGTCCTGGATTAAGCCTGATAGAACCTAGTTTCGATCGTTCATTCCGACCTGGGCTTCGATATCCCAGTCTTGAGCACCAATGCTGTTCCAACCTTAAACCAAGGCTTGATTATATATTGACACCCCGTGCTTGAATCAATATACGATTTAACAATGGAAAGAAGCTTGATTCAAGGTTGGGTTATCCAGCCTTGATGTCAAATCTTGTTTCAGCCTTATTCCAACCGTCAAGGTTGACTGTACCTACCTGGGTAGGCGCGCAGTGAGAGATTCTCTCACATTTTGTGACGCAGCTTGTTAAATTAAAAAAAAAAATTAATTACAAATGTTAGGCCATTCGTAGCGGTTTCAGAGGTAAGAGGGATAGTTACTTGGGGTATAGAAGAATTTTCGCCGAAAAATATCGAGTTTTCGGTAAGTTTTCTGTACCCTGAACAAAGCGTGAGAGAAAATCTCATAGCCCGAACGCTGACGGGGGAATAAGGTTAACGAGTTGTTCCTAATGAAGAAAAGAAAATCTTGATTATAATAGAATTTCAAGAAGTAAGGCGGGAGCACGAGGAGACGTTATTCATGATCAAAGAGCATCGCAAAATTTTTCCCATTTTTTCGTCTTCCTTTGCACACGAAATTATATTTCAACGTTATGACGTTCACGAATGAAAACAATTGCAGAGAAAAACTCGCTAGACTATTCTGTTGAATTTCTCCAAAACTTTCCATTTATTCATCTATCGGCGGTTTATTTTTAAACACTTATTCAATGTACAATCTTCCGAACAAAAAATCAATCCAACTAAATAACCAAATTAGTCGATTCTTTCTCTTCAATTTTCTTGATGACTTTTCTCTGTTTATCATGATAAAAATGAAATAAAATCATAAAATAAATTGTACAGAATGATTGAATTCTATTGAGATTTTTCTCTGATTGGTTTTTTATGTGTGAATGCCATAATAATGAAACAGAATTTCAGGTGGAAATGGGGACAAAAAAATTGAACAAATTGGGATTCTCTTTGATCATGAATAACGTTTACTCATGCTGTCACCCCTGCTCTAGGTTCTACTATTATTATCGTGATTTTTTTTTCTTTATCAAGAGAATCAAAACATGAATATTCAGTACCAAATACGCGGGGAAACTGAGAGACTTCGGTTGTACACTCACAATAGGCAGATATATTTCATTCTCTACCAGCCCTTGATGTACAATTTCACATTCCAATTGCACGGGAATACCCAAATATTTGAATTTTGCATAAAATAACGGAATTCACAAATGCAGACTCACAGATTTCATCACAATTAGTATTTAATAATATCCTCAAATTATTGACGAGCGATCTATAAGCTTGAATTAATCAATAATAAAATAATAATAGCTAATAATTATTATTTACCGATAGTTCATTACCGTGGAACATACAAGAAAGAAGTCAACTTTCATGGACTAGAACCTGAAAGTTAATACTTTATTTTTTCTGTGAGTGAAGAAATAGCGAAGCAAGAAAAAACTTATTAAACTTGCTCTCAACATTTCTGTAAGCTAAGACTCTTATAAAACCGTCAAAAGAAGTTGTACTCAAAAAATCTAATAACTTCCTTATTCGGGGGAAATATATCCTTATTTAAGAAATTTTCCCGGCCTCACGAGTTCCTTTGCTGTCCACAAGTTCATGTCCAACAAGAGAACTTATTCCTTCGCAATGCTCGAATGTATTCCGATCTCAATCAGAACTTGACGCGCCTGAGGTCAAATTTGTTGTAAACTACTATTTTATATTCACTAATATATCAGTTAATATTAACAATAATATATACATATTCAATATATTAATCAATATTAATATCTTTAGTTAATATTTTCATATGGGATTGAATATTCTGTGGGTGCAGAAGCGGTGATGGAGAAACGGCGGAAAAACTAAACCGAACTTGACAAAAGACCTCACAAATCTGTAGAAGAACCGACTTTCAGAGATCCATCAGAAGAAATTTCCCAGAAAATCAGGGTTCGTACAAGTCACGTCCTTTGATGTGATGATGACGGAATCCATGCCCAAGAAGTGAAATTATTTATGACCAGGTGAATCGGAATCTCCGAGCTAACGTAAAAGAAAAGTCGGGAGAACTGCCTCTCCCCAGCGCTTTGATCATGCACAATACGCTCTCCCCACTTCCACTTATATTATCGGAAAAACATAAAAAAAAAAATAGCAAACAAAAATGTGAACAACTTGGATATTGAAAGAGGAGTAATCACCGTAGTTTCTCGGCTGGCCGATTGTCTCGAGGCAGATTCGAAAAATCGCGAGGAAGCTGGGAGACTCTCCTTCGACATCCACAATAAGTGGATGTATTCCATTCTCTATGAAGAATCCCAGCGTTGCATCATTTCCAGTGTTTATTTTCCTGTAACACAGACCACAAACTTGTAAGTTACCGATGACAGGAAAAATGGGAGAATGTGGATAAAAAAAATGTACACCATGTCGACAATAGATGCGCGCAATATCGAGCCATCTTCCATACAACGGAGCGGATAATAAAGCATCAGACCGAAGGTAAAGCGATATGCCTCGTGGAAAATACATAACAGTGTCCAGTTAATAATAATAATACACAAACCTGTATTCCCCGAGGCGCCTCATCGTGCTTTCTGCATCATAATGGGTACCCAGTATCACACTCTCGGATAAATTTAGTACTCGATTGTAGAGAAATTCATCGCTTGCCTCCAGTTGAATCACAAACTCGGGGAATATTTTCAAAATTTCGGGGTGATATGAATTTGCTGGCTGAGGAAGTTTGTTGGTAAATAATTCACATGCTTCATTCCGAGTTTTTGGGTAACCGTCTAGCACGTATCCTTGGTTCGCACACTCGGATGTTTCAAGTTTTGTTTTCAATAATCTGGGGGAACAAGATTGATTGATTTATTATGACATTGTGAGTGAGTGGCTGGATTTAATTAGCTTTGGGGTATTTTGAGGGAGATTTATCGGTGGATTTTGGAGTAGGAGGTTGGCAATAGAATTATAATGTTTGGAGGGAGATGTTTGGGTGAGGTGGGACGGAGAGTTTTATGGGTAAGACTTGCTCAGTAACGGATCGTTTTTGTTTACAACGAACTAACTTAATTTTTCATGCCTTCTATCCTGTCAGAAGTTTTGTTCGGGTTACAGTGGCAATCGCAGCCGAATTTTTAGAAAAATTTGGACTCGAATTCAATGAACAATCAAATAGTTCATGACTCATTCATTTTCAATTTTGATGAGAACAACAAAACTGATTGCAATTGTCCATTTTCGATTATCATCAATTTGTGTATACAATGTTTCTTGTTAATCAGTGAAATCACATCAATGACTTCGAATCGCTGAGGAATTGGAGGTTCTGCAATAACTACAAACAGTTGGATGAATTTACATGTATCTCAGCCATTTCAACTAAAACTCACGACTAGTCGTAGAAATATGAAATTTGGTTCACACGGTTTCGCCATTACACTTCAAAATTAATTTTCAGTTGAACATGTACTGAAGACAATGAGGACTGATTCAACTGTTCGTGAAACATTATTCCATGGCCACAAAATGGAACATTCTAACGATTGCACCGTACGAGCAGGACAATTCAGAATTACAGTTGTCAATCAAAATAAGTGTATTTCACTCTGCCATCAATGTTCCGGAAATATTCCACAATGGGAAGTCGAAACAATAGAAACCCTGTCATTATATTAGTTTTGAACGTGCCCTTGACTGAATTTTATGAGAGAGCAAAGTAGGGGGATCCCAGATTCGGTCCAGATGGCGCCACTTCAATCGTGTCCATCCAATCACCGCTTGATTACAGCCGGAGTTGAACGCTCGGTCGGCGCGCGTCAGCGGACGTTCCGGTGGCATTCTCACAAACGATTTAACCCGCCATTATTCGAGCGTGAGACTGTTTCACCAAAAATTTCATAGGAAATATACCGTACAAATGTGAATATTTTGCTCAGATTTTTTTAATCGCTCGGGTAAGTCTTCTAGTTTACTGAACTGATAAAAATAAAAAATTAACTATCATTCATGTTTCTCAGAATTTGGTGTTGTTAACTTTTGAATTGCGAAATTTACCGCACAAAGAGAATTTGTACAGCTTCAATGTGCACGCATTTCGGTATTTTTTTGCTCTCCTGAGTTTTTCAGGAATTGAAAAAAAAATTGTGCCTCGAGGCTGCCACGCTTTCACGACAAACAAGCTCCAAAGCTCAAAAGCACTAAGTGCGGTCGCTAAGTGGATGAGTGACCGCAGGCAATTTGAGAGACAATGCTATCACTGAGGGTAAATAGCTTGAAATTTTCCCGATAACTGGCTAGAATTTAGGATGGCGAGTAACGCTGTGGATTCAAGTCTATCTGACACCGTACAATTCGATCCGAATTAAAGACAAACTATCCATTCTGTGCCAGCAATATCTGATTGGAAAATTAAGCATAACATTACTAACAATAATCGATAATCAATGATAATAAGATACAAAAATAAGAATACAGATTTCGTGAAATAAACTTCAATCAAAATAAAAGTTTATCCCAATTTTTATAAAAACTATTTAATTAAAATGACACGTGCATCGTCAATTTTAGAATAAAATAATTTTTAGAATATACTCAATCGAAAAATTTAAGAGTTTTAAAGTTGCCCCTCAAATTACCTGTTTAACGTTAACTATTGCCTCGCTCGACGTCCGCAGTTGGATCAGCGGCTAAAAAAACGACTTTATGATAATTGCATCCCCAGAGAACTTGAATAAATTCCCCCTTCGAGAGAAGAAACAAGCAACTCTAAAGTTGTGAAAGCAAAATCCGATCTCCCTTCCTTCGTCACTATTCAAAACTTTTCCTCATTTATTTGCGGAGCTAAAAGTCATAAAATAAGACCGCCTAATTCCAAAAAAAGGGAAAAAAAATCATAAGTTTAATTATCATGTAGCAGAATGAGCTTTGAAACTTTTCTACTTTTGCTGTAAAAAGCCGGAGAATCGTATAAATATGGAGATCAGCCATCCTTTCATCTTTATATCCCAAAGTCACAAATTTATCACCAGTATTAAATCCACTAGTGTATTAGACTCGCTGTTGTTATCAGTGAGATGGCACGCACGTCTTTTATTATGCGTAATATCTTGTGGGTAAATAATTCCTTCCACAGAGAGTCATCACAGAAACGTGCGCAATTTGGTTCTATCACTGGAACATTTCTGAGAAGTCCTGGTAGCAGTGCATCACAGTGCTCCTGTGTAATGAAGTTCATACGTCGAACTGAGACTCTAATCGATAGTGATGGGAGGATTAATTGAATCCTATTGGTTCTAATACCATCAAATATCCTCCATCAAATTCATTAACCACTGGTCAAAGATAGATTGGCTGGTTTAAATACAGTCGAGAATAGCCTACAGACTGGCCAATCCACCTCTACTTATGCCGAGTTTTCGCCATAGTAACAGTTAATCACTAGGATGTGATTAACATCACTCATTACTCATTGGGACAAATATCAAGCTATGGACAATTATGATTCAATCAGCAAAAATAATTATAACAATGAAGAAGACAAAAACAGACGTGTCACACATTGGAAACATTGAAATTGCTTTGCGTCAGCGAATTCAACTGGGATTTATTCAATATTTCAAATTAATCCATGCCTGGGATATACTGAAATAAATCTAATCATGTCTTCCATTTCAATCAATATCGGTCATTACATAACTTGTTGCATAAATTCTGATTTACGTACGTTATGTGTCGCTCAACAACAATAATTGTTGTAATGCTGTACTGTAGTGTATAATGAAAATATATTGTTAAAAGCTAGTGACACTAAACGTGACTCCAATTTGGGAACACAAATTCGTTAAAAAAGGAAAAAAATCGTCTCAATTTCCAACATTTGTTTTATCTCATTTTCGATAATGATATTTAACAATAAATTGGCCATTGGAGGAGGTTTTGGGATGATATCAAAGTCTCCCAATACAACAAAACAATTGATTGTCGATTGAAGAATCGAGATGCTCAGGTTATCGATTAGCATTCGAGTGGATTTCGATTGGAATTTCAATCGATAGAATCGGACACTAATCGACCGCATTTGAAATCGATTACAAGAGAATTTTGATTATGGAAGATCTCTTGCGATCAATTTACTTATCGTTTTAGAATGGTTGTCTTCTGTTTAACTCGTCAGCGGTCGCGCTATGAGATTTTCTCTCCCGCTTTTTTCAGGATATAGAAAACTTGCCCGAAAACTCGATATTTTTCGGCGAAAATTCTTCTATAACCCAAGTAACTATCCCTCTTATCACTGAAATCGTTCCGAATGGCCTAACATTTGTAATTGATTAAAAAAACAATTTATCAAACTCCGTCACAAAATGTGAGATTCTCTCACTGCGCGCCTAAAGGCCTGTTCGCGAGGAGAGCGCTTCGGGTGAGTTCGATCGCGGTCGATGAAGGCCGAAGAGCTGAACGGCGGTGGGGCAATGGGGAGGGGAAAAGTGGAAATCTGTTTGCAATTTTTATATTCACAATATAAAAAATATATAAATATAATTATTTCCAAATTTAAGACGTACGTACGATCAAATATTGCCTCATTGAATGCGTCCGTAGCCGTGAGAGTTTCTCTCATCGCGCGCGTAAGCATTACGGGAAAGTTGGCGCGACCAGTGACGGGTTAATAAGAAAATCGACTAACCCTCCAATCGATTGTGTTTCGATTATTTTCTCTCACTAAGTCAAGCGATCCTTAATCGACCAGTCGATTTCTTCTTCTCGAATAGTTTTCCTATTTTGTAATGAAAATATCATTTCCGATTCTATCGACTGTAATTCGAATGGAAATCCACTCGAATGCTAATCGACAAGGTGAAAAACTCGATTCTTCAATTGACCAGTCCGCCAGGGCATGGGAAAAATTATTGTCTAAATCCACTGAAAAGTTTCATAAACCTCGCAAATAATTTTGTTTTAATTCCAGTGTGTGTTCATGCTATTCATCAGGTTCTCACGAGAAGGAACGGATAAAATGTCAAAAGTTTTGTTACAATACTCTCAAGACGTCTTAATTTAGATAGGAATGTCGAGATACGCCTGTTGGAAAGAGAAAATTGAAATATCCTTGTTTTTTTAGGGGACATTGAAATGACCAAGTGACATCGGCAAGCCGTAATAAGTAGAGGTGATACTGCCGAGATGAGAGTCAGAAACATCAAGAGAGTTCTCTGTAACTTGTTCATGATAGCATCCGTGGCTTGGTCATTATTCAGACTGAGATTGTTACGTATTTCATCCAGCTGTCTCTGGAGTTCACTCGGTGGTTTTGAGCTGAAACCTTGGCTCGCCACAACCACTCGTTGTTTTTCGTCTCCTTCATTATCTCTGCCCTTGGAATATCCTGAAGTTTTCACACCCAGCGATCCTTCTTCCTCCGTCGAAGTTGGCTAGAAGATAGTATTTTTTAAAATTTATTTCACGAATTGGCTTCGTTGACTGATTTTGGTAAAGAACAGTCTCACTAATTTTTATTCTTTTCCATCTTCAATTATTTAACTCAAGTTATTTTGTCGCAGAGGAATAAAGTTACTAGTTATCAGTGTCAATCTGTGAATTTCAAAATTTAGTAGATCGAAACTTTTAGAAATAAAATAGAGTAAATTCAAAAAGAAGTTATTTAGATTTTTGCCGATTTTAGTTCAATCCTACTATTATTTTTTCTTCATGTATACGTAGCTTTCCAATTTCCAGTCTTGTTCTTCCAAATTTTAATTCAATAAAAAACCCACAACGATTTCGACGAATTTTGGCATTTTCAATTGATATTTCAATGGAAAATTGAAGATGACAAGATTTTCAATTCTTCTATGGAAATTCGAATAAATTGAAGTTTAAATCTCTGATAATATTGAAATTCTGTGTAAATGTATGCGGAATATCGGTTTTTATGGAGAATTAATTCCAAATTTAAGAAGAATTTGCCTACATTTCAAAATTTTAGAATTGCGTTGCAAAAATTCCACTGATAAATTTGAAAGCAGAAATATAATGCATGGAAATTGAGATTTGTACATTTCCTCTCCTGTAAAGAGAAATGAAATTTCATTCGCCTGGAAATGGTTGTTGATACAGTAATGAGATATCCGTTATTTGTGAACGAAAAAATGCCTTGCGAATGATTCCAAATATTGGGCAGTTAATTTCTCAAGATAAAGCAGACAATAGGATCCAAACTCACCGTCAGATTGTGTAAAGATTATCACAATATAATATTTTGTACTGAGTTGACTGTATTTGAATTTCAAAAATATTTTTCTGCAATAATTTAACCAATTTTTTGTGTCAAGATAAAATATTCTCAGACTAGGTAATATGTTCTGAGAACCTGCGGCTTTTTTTTTCAGATAAAATCCCCCAAAACTCAAGCTATCATCTCCATTCATCCAGCCATGACACTCAAAATATTTCTCCAAGTTCCACAACATTCAGCAGTGTCAGCAATCAAAATTACCATACCGAAAAATCGAGTAAATACGTTTCCTGCCGGAAGCAAGAACAAAACATTTCTTAACATTTGAAATATGTCAAAAAAATATGGATAATAATATAAAGAAAATTCCAGTCATGTCAGCTACCCTTCCCACTAGTCTACACTGATACCCTCTTGGCGACCATCAGCTCCCCTTTAACAATCCCCACTCAGTCTTGAATGTGGAATGATAAACGCATAGTCGATGTCATAAGCCATGAATATCGTAATTAAAATAAATATTGAACAAGCAACAAGCGGAGTTTGCCTGTCTCAAAATTGCTTAAATCAGACTCCTCTCTTCTCCTATTTATCTTTCATAAAAATGAGACTCAACTAGATTGGTAATGGCTTCCGTAATCAACGATGCCTCAGAAATATACGGAATTCTATAGTACTGCGAGATGATATGAGCAACAGTGGTTTTCCCAGTGGCTGGTGGTCCCAGGATGATTATTTTCACGGGTCGTAGGTTTCTGCTTGCTCTGTACTCATCCACTATCCTCTCAACTTGCATATCAAAGGTCCTCTCGGACTGCAGATTATGATCCAGAGTAAATGCTGGCTCGATGTTTACATCCAACGTCAGGACGTCTAAATCCCTCTGACTAATATTCCCTTTGAATATCGAATTCTCTAACTTCTCTATACTCTTTACCTCTCCGTTGCTCATGTGCCTGCTGATACTCTGGTGAAATAATAGGGAAAAATATCTGAGCAATGGGTGACAAAGTTGAAGAGAGCAATTATTATTTTTGAATTGATACAACTGGAGATGAAAATGTTTATTCTAGTTTCTGTATGAATTTTTCGATTCAAATTATTTACATTTTTTCACTCGATCTTTTCGCTACAGATTTATCAATGTCATAAAATTTAGAATAATGTAGCAGACATTGATAAAACTGATAAAACTTTTGAAAAAGGCCTGTTTATTTAGATAAACCAGAAAAAATTGTTTTCAATAAAAATATAACCGTTTTTTTTTTATTGAATTCGCTACGTTTTCCTTTAAAATTTATTTAGTGCGTAAGACAGGCAACCTGACAGAATTCTTAATTTATAAAACTTTTCAGAGATTATTTTCTTCAGTGCATTGACTCAGATGAATGGTGTCGTCAATTGTATAAACATGAGAGAAAATTCTCACCTGAACGATGGTCGTTTGAGAAATGACATCGAGCTCAGTCGCGACAAGGTACCATCGATCTTCCGGCCAGTTGTGAAAAAGTGAGTGTACGATCCTTGTGAGAAAAAAAGAAGAGTTATTGATGGTGGCAGGCGCATTCCATTAATCGACTCAATATTCTTCATTACTTTCTTTTCATTTGCGGTGAGAAAATATTTTATAAATTGAGCAATATTTATTTTTTTATTCGAGCATGAAAAGGTTGAGATCCTCACTCAACTCAGATCAGTGAATATGATTGGAATTCCAGTCAAATTATTTATTCAAAAAAATCGATATTTGCAGTAATCGAGAAATTTGAGTTTTTTTTTTTTCAAAATCAGATTTCTCGGGTTTTACAAATTTTTTAAATGTGCTCTCTAGACCTAAAATTTATCAAATGTAATTTAATGACACTGGCCGATATCTCCCCAATTTTCTACATTTACAACGTAAAATACAATTACTTTTCATTTGCCGTTTATTTCAATCTGAAGTTAAAAACTAATTAAATACTTAATTTATTATTAAATAGATCGAGTGATCATTAATCGAAATTAACCATTCGAACTCATATAAGCATATTTTCCCAATAAATTATTACAATTTTTGGAAAGATACACTCGTTTCTGACTTTCTTATCAAAACGCGACAACGTCAGAATTTTGTGGTCATAGTCGAAGCAAAACCGAGCACCCGAGACGAGTAAACCCGAGCCGAAGGTGAGGCGAGACTCGTCTGACTACGCGTTCACATTATCCGATGCGCTTCTGACATAAAAAATTATCACCGCCAAATTACCTCGACAAATCATCAACGTGGAGTAGAGGAATCTTATTATCTCCAGGACCGAAAACGGGTAAAAAGGGGGAGTTGTGCCAGGCGAGCTTGAAGAGAAAGTGCAGAGGTCCCTCTTCATTCCCGTAAGTGACTCCACAGCAGAGGACTAGTGTCTTCAGTATCTTCTCCACTTTCTTTTGTAGCATCAGGCGGTCTTTCATCAGCATCACTCGAGTCTCGCTGTCCTTGTGACTCCGAAAGTTGGAATGAGGGACCCTTTTTCTGTAATCTAGTTCGTTGAGAGGTGCATTCAAGTTTTGGGAGTCCAATTGTCTCGTGCAAGCCCAGGTCATTACTGGTGAGATTAACAAGAAGTGTAGGGATACCGGATTATCTGAAGGACATTCTGAAGACTCCAAAGCATTAGCTATAGCTGGAGAATAGAAGAGAAGATGTACAGAAATTAGAGGATAATTAACCAGCTCTAAATTAAATATTGATGAATGGATTTGGCGAATGGTAAAAGCCACTCTAGGCGAAGGCTGGGAGTGGTAATGGGTAATTAGAGCCACTGGGGGAGGAGTAATTACGTTAAGCCTTACTACAACCGCTGAATGGATTTTCCCGTTTATGGATTCAATTTTTTTTTTAACTTTTTTTCCCGTTTTTTAACTGAATCTTTCGGAGGCTTTTTACCCTCGAGAGCCCACTCTGCCTCGCGAATCTGTCCGTCATCCAAGGTAATGTCATAAATCACGAGGTTACAGGACAATAACTCCTTTAGAAAGTCTTCCTTGTTGAGGGGATCTAAAACCCCTGGGTTTGTGCCTGGGTAATTCAAGAGGTTCTGGAAACATTGTCAAGGAGAAAATTCAGTTTTATTAGCTACTGCTGGTACCCAAAACAATAAAATGCATTGTTAAATTCAATGATATGGAAAAAACGTAGGTGACATTTTCTTATATCCTCGAAACCATGGCAATTCAATTCAGCAGAAGATTCTATTTCACGTATTCAATAGTTTCCAGCGAATAATGTGAAACAATTCTCGTGATAATTTCCATATCTCTTGCAATTTAGGAATTCAATTCAAACTACGGATTCAATAGAATTGAGTTTATTTCAATTAAAGAGTTTTATCCGCAAATCATTTCAGAATGAGTTTAGTGACATCACCAGACAGTTTAAACTAATTCAATTGGATGAAAACACGAGCTTTTATTTTAAATTTTTAATTATTCCCGGTGGTTTGAAAAACAACTCGAGATTTTTTCGAGGTAAAAAAATAATTTATTTTTTTTCAATTACCAATGTCAGATCATTGGGAATTTGTTCGACTCCAAAAATATTTTTATGCCACTCCTGCCTGAAGCCGGCTGATTAAGCACTCGGCGCTTCGCGCCTTGTGCCTAATTCAGCCGGTTCCAGGCCGCGTGGCATAAAATTATGTTCAGGACTTGTTGGGAAATTTTGTCCTCAACATGTGTGGTTACATCACTCGCCTACGGCTCATGCTGCAAACCCCACACACGTTGAGAACGGAATTGCCCCACACGTGCTGAAATATACTATCGTGCACGGCACCTGAAAAACGCCAATTTCGTGGCCCGCAGCCACGAAATATCCAAGCCTCGCCATGGAAAAAATATCACCCTCCCCCTGTGCTTGCCATCCTCGCCGCCGGCTCGGAAGGCAATTTTGCACGTGGGAGACGATGATCTGCTTTCAAGGCTCGGGCATGAAATGTACTAATTTAGAACTGGTCCTAAGAGAAATGAACATAGCATATTTTCTTACTGCCGGGCGGAAAGGGGCTACTTTCTGTCCGCTCCGCGGGCAAAAAATCGCCTCTCCCCACCCAACGGAAAAGAACTATATTATCCAAAATGTGCGTAATAGTATATTATGCAAAATTTGCGTAATGGTGTTTTTGGCTCGTGGGAGGTTGTAACACGAGCCGAAGGCGAGTGTTATAATCTCACGAGCCAAAAAACACCATTACGCACAAGGTCCATACAATATTTTATGTCATTGTGCCCGTAATCCGCGATTTAACCGAGCGAAGCGAGGTTAGAATC
>JAPYZM010002378.1:0-22983 GCA_030522845.1 Psyttalia concolor
TGTTTTCTTTTGTAATTAATTATTTAATTGTAAACTTGTTATCATAACCGCTAACCGCTAAAAAGTAATGAACTTTTGCTTTAAATATGTAATTGACATTTGCATTGACATTTGTGAATTAATTGGAATTCGTGCTATAGATCCGCAGGAATTCTACAAAAGACAGAATGTTTGTAGAATGTATAGACATAGGTTGTTTGAGACAATTCTTATTCTCTTAGCAATGCAATATTTTTTATATCCCTAATAGGTGATTGAAATTTCAACATTATTGAAAGTGGGAATGATCGAATCAATCAAAGTATTAAATCAAATTGAAATTAATCAAAGTGGCGAAATTAGGAGTATCGCTCATGTAATATTCCTACATAATTCACTCAAACTGGACTAATAATAATAATAATAAATAGAATTACGGACCTGATGCCTGAGAGAAAATTTTCGTGGATTCAAATAACTGATGGGCAGATCAGAATGATAAAATCTTTGTTGTTGAGTCATGATAATAATTCGATGAGTCGATCATTCAAACATTTTCATATTTTGAATGCCACTTTAAAATATTCTATTCTCTTCACGTATTTTATTATCATTTATTCCTCATCCGTCATTTCTTCGCGTCGTTCTGTGTTATTAGTTGTTAGACCTCATAATGTGGTCCAAATAATCCTAGTCCGTGTGCGGATAATCCTACACCCTGAAGGGCTTTGGCGAACTTCACGACACTTTAGTCCCAATATCCTTTTCCTCAAAAACTTTCGTTCAGAGCGAAAGCCTTCCGCTTCAAGTGTGGGGCCAATTTTGAGCTCTCCAGCAACGTAATTTCTTGCACCGTCAAAAGACCAACGCGCAAGGAACGTACATATTTCCTTACACACTACCCCTTAAAAGCTGCAACACCTCAATTTTCCAGCTATTTATGAGTTGACATTCATTCAAGATAGTCTACTAAGATCTCAAAGTGCGTGTATATTGTACAATCCGGCATATTGACTTAAAATATATTTATCGTTATTAAAAGGACATTCTCTCATAAAAGCATTTTTTTCTTCTCAATATTCCAACAATTCCACACCAGATTTATAATTTGCTCGCTTAGGTTCTTCAATAGTGACTTGTTCGAGAAAGGGAAGTAACATGGAATAACTTGTTCTCTTCTCTAATTACCAAACTTATCGTCTGTAAATGGAAATATTGAGATTTTCAGACCACACGTCGATTTAATTTTTCTCCTGTCTCCCGATAAATAAGAGGACAGAGGAGATGCAAGTTGAATCATTTCGTTGATTCAGAACAAAATGGAGCGATAGAAATTTAATAAATTGTAAATGCTTTTCAATATTTTTCAATATTTTTTTACGTTTCAATGAGATGCAATTGTTTCTATTAATAATTTTAGTAATATACACTGTTAAAGTTTTTAGCTAAACTTTTCAGTACATTTCTTAGAAATTTGCTCTCGAGGAACATAAAATTTGTAATTCTATGGAGAAAATTATGCTAATTTTCACTTTTCGTTCAATTATTTCACGAAAGCTTATAAGAATGAAGAAAACTTGAAGATACAGTATGACATGCTTAACAGAAAAATGAGACTACTTTTTAATTAGCAATTTTCATAGTTCCATATGGTTTAGGTTGATTATTACCAGCGAATCATTTGACTTGGTACTTTTAATTATTTTCACAATCCTGCATTGGTTGGAAATAATGGTCTTTTTGAGCTAATACTTGACCTACGATATAAAAATCTAGTCGTGAATATTCTATTTTTTCTATTGTTCCATTAAAAATTATATTTTGTGTTCATTAACTTATCCATTTTCTAAGTACCGAAAATTTGAGGTCAAAATGGATATCAATAATTCAATGGTAATTGTCAAAATGTGCCAATAGAATGTCATTGATACTGCCAACAACTATTTCTAATTTCATCTCCTTCCTAATGCATCGGCAAATAAAGAGCCTCTTTCTGATTTCAGATTTACACTGAAAAATACCAGATCAACTGCCAGTTGAGATGTGGAAACGTGTGCGTTTCCTCATCCTGGCGGCAGTTGTGATCGCTAGGATTCACTGGGCCAACAGCCAAAATCCCCGACTCGGTGGTGCCGTAAATATTTTCAGTCGTTACGGTTACCTGAGCATAAGTATGCGAGTTGTCCCGCGGAATGACACAGACACGTGGATCTTTCGAGAGCCAACACTGGATGTCTTCGTTGATCCATTGCCAGCACCACCGAAACCACGTGCAAAGAGTGTAGCGGTGTTTGATGGAGACTTTCATATGGAGTTTTGTGACAATATTAGACAGCTTATGCAGGCCTACTTTCGTGATTTCTCTTTTGAGAGATTGGACAGACCCTGGAGGGCATTTACCGCAAGTTGGTCAAGGGCTGGGATAGCCAGACACTTTGGCATCAACTCGTCATTCATCACTGATGATTACTGTTATGTGCTTGTGAGGGTGGCTAGGTTCAGAGATAACCAGAAACTCGCTGAAGTAGGTGATAAACTCGTTGTAGATGAGACTGTCGCTAGGGAGACAGATAATGTCACTATTGGGGATACTGTCAGTGTTCTCAAGTTTATTAAGAACTTTGGTTCACATTATATATCATCTTTCGTCACTGGAAATTCCCTTTATCAGGTAAGTGATTTTTTTGTCCATAGCGCAAAACGCGATGACAATTTTGAAATATTAAAAAGCTTATTCCGTCAATATGAAACAACCAAAATAACAGATCATGGGGTACACACTGAGAAAAAACAAACTTTTGAATAATATATTCTTCCTTGTAGCTAGGAACTCAGGTTTGAAGATTTTCACGAGTAAAATATATTACAATAAAAAGAGCAGCTTTTATTAAGAAATTCTGACGATAAAAAGCACAATGATGACTAATGAAAAACGTATGCTCTATCAATCATAAGCAATTAATTTCAATTTAACCGATAATCGTCATCATGGCCGGATGGTGCAAGGTTAACATGCGTCACACATCAAGAAGATGATGATAATCTTTATCATTGAGAAAACTTAATTTATTTGTGGATTAATCGAATTAAGTAATAAAAAATAAACTGAAAACGCCTTGGCCTTTAAGTGACGAGAGTAATCATAAAGATTAATTTGAACAGTAATTAATTCAATGATTCGCACTTGATATACGTTGAGTATGACCACGAGTGCATTAACTTTGAAACATGATAAAGAATTCATTTAAGACTAATAATGATGTTTCCAATTGACAATCTAGATGTTCGAAATTGCAAAATCGAAAGTTCTTAATTTTAAAAAGTCGATAGTTTTAAATGTTAGAACCAAGATTTTTTTCTATTGAAATTCTGGAGTGTGAATTTTCTAAGCTTTGGCTGCTATTCTTTCAATTTATTCTTAATAACATAATCCAAGAAAAAAAACATGGACAATATCCAAAAAATATTTTTTATAGAAAAATTTCCGGCAGAATACAAAATTTGAAATCGAAATCGAAATCGAAGTCAGAACAACATAAAAGCTTATGTCGCCATTAATTTATTAAATTCCAGGTATTCGTATACACCCCTCGAGTATACCAACGAATAAAAGAACGGCTGAAAACACGTGGTGTAGCTGAGCTATCGAGTCTAGAGCTGAGTAATTACTTCTCACCTTGGTACGCTGAGCACATGGGTGCCATACAATCAGCGAGTGGCAATAAATCAGTGGAGGCATGGGCGATCGATCGTCTTCGAGTGCAGTACTACATATTCACGTATCCAAGCCTCTTGAAACTCCATGGTGATTCCAGTTTACTCAAGCAACTCGATGGCTTGCTCGATAATGAGGCACTGCTCCAACTCCAATTGCGAACCATAACGCCAGTCTTCAAGGATTCCAAGAGGCGCGATTGGTTCCTCGAGGTCATTGATAGTTACTTCAAACTGTGGGAGGTCAACATGTGATGTGATGAAGCTTATCACTGTGATACAATGGATTTCACCCTCGTTGTGAGTTTTATTGCCAATCAAAAGCATCGCCGAACTTTTGAGGACTACAATGCGACTCTTTCGAGGTTTCTCCATTATTTGAGAAACTTCAGTGATTCTGTGACCTCGAGGACTATTATTCTGTGGTGATCTCGGTATCAGACTGAATGCAATTACTGAACTAAAGCTCACTTCTCTTTTTTTTATGAGAAAAACAAATACCAAGTGCTCTCCCACTCATTTCTATTATTTACCAACGAAAGTGTAATCTGTTATTGTTATAAATAAGTATTTATTATATAATCGTTAATAGGAAAACATTTTATACAAACGTTGTATTTGTTTTAGTATTATTCATATCACAAGCGTTACTTACTCTTTTGAATGATTCTTGAGTGAAGCGGTAAAATGTCACAGAGAATCGATGAATTTGTTCATTGTACAAGTTGGGATTGAGATGTTTCTGGAAATCATATCAAAGACACTTTTTTCATAAATTAATTTCAGTCGCAACTTTTTATCACTTCACTCGTCAATTGATTCTCCTAATTTTTTATCTATTTTTCTATCTATAGATCATGTTTAAGGTCATATTTTTCGTTTCCTGGTACAGGACTGACGAACAATCTATCGTCTCTCCAGTTAAGCTAGTTACATGATTGGCACCTATTCTGAGAGATTTACGTACATATTTCAACTGTTTCGATCCACAAATTTCTAGCTTATAATTTGGTAATTCGGTTCGGAGCAATGTATAGAGGTGACTTCGATTGAATTATCACCTGCTATAATTGGATGGCGACCTGCTGAAGTAGGGAATGTGAATTTCCCACTACCGCCGATTTTTTGGAAAATATACCAATTCCAAGAAGACAGCGTCATTCTGATTGAATTAACCTCTTAACTCCACACGAATGGGTAGATATATTTCCAAAACTTCACGATTCTTTTTATGTTAGACCTCTCATTTTTTTTAGATCTTCTATTTCTTTTAAATTCAAACATATGGAACAAAAGTTAATAGATTCAATTCATCCCATTTCACCACTTCGCTACAGCATTATGCAATCTCCAATCTTCCTAAAATTTAGTTTTTTAAGACATTCAAGACTTTGAGGCACAGAAAAAATTTGATAAAAAAAAGGCTAGCGCAGACGCTAGAAGAATCTCTGTGAATTATACTAAGAAATATATTAGTTTATCACACATTCTACGCTTACTTTCGAATTGTGCACTCATGCACAAAAGTCCAAAAGTTCCACAATTTTTGTGTAAAATTATTTTCGAAAAAACATTTCAATAGAAACTAGTTTATATACAAAATTAATAGAATTCAATTTTTCCGTTGTTTTCTATATTCCACTGAGATATTTTTTGAAATTTAAATTTGTGACCATGAGTATTTCATCAGACAAATTTAATAAGAAATTATAATTAGACGAAATTGATTCACTCGTATAGAACGCATAACAATAGAATGAGGTGTGCAGAATAGCAATGCAACGAACTTGTAAAATTTTTCCACATAATTGGTGAAAAACTAATAGAATGCCTAATATAAATTGAATGGAAACCCCTAGTCAATGCATTATATTTTTCTATAAATTTTGTTGTACGTATTTTCCCTGTAATTAACCTAAATCATTGGTCAATGAGTATCCCTCGTTAGAATAATTCCGCTTGACTTCTTCATATTTTGTAGTTTCAACAGACGAATTATCGAGCTTATGCAATGGTTCCCGATGCTAATGGAGTAGGTTAAAATTGTTGATACACTGCTGACTTACGAGTTCAGTCGTGCCTCTTGTAGCTCGAAAGTTTAGCGCCTGCCTGCTGATCTCTACCCAACTTTCTACCATTTACGACCAGTAGGACGGGTGTTTCAACGCGTATGGACTTGAAATCAAATTCCTGAGTAAAAAAATTGAGGAAAATTATAAAGGTACTTGGTTCATGGCTAATAGGAAGTGCGATAAAATTAGCTGCTGGAGTTTTACGTACATTTCCAGAGAAGGAGAATTGTTGATGAGTCAGGAATGGCTCTGGGATTGCAACCGAATCTCCCACTGTCACACCACGACCCTCAGCTAAATTATAAACTGTCACCGCCATACAAGTTTTTTCTTCGTCGACTATACAAAAAGAACTGCAATGACCAATATGAGTTTTTATTAACATCAAGGATCAATTAATAATGGAGAACAAGACATTCATTAAAAAAATAGAAATTACATTATAAGCGCTTTTTAAATGAGTGAATGCCACCGACTAGTGGTGAAATAATTTTTGTAAAAAATTTTACTTGTTTGTTTTAGTATTAATTTTATTTTTATTAATTTTAATTTTTAATTGATGCCCTGGGGTAATGTAGCGCCCCCTAAGGGCAAATGCAAAATGCATATAAATGATAAAAAATGGAAAAAGTATTATAGCAGGAAAAAATAAAGCAAAGATTATAACCAGTATTTTAAGTTCACAATGGGTCATTGTCGTGTTCAAGTTAAAAAAGGAAAATGTTCTCTTAACCAGTGAAATTAAATAATATTATATTTTACATGTCGTCAGAGCCGTAACCTAATAATTATTTTTTTCAATGATTTTCATTGCTACCTTCATCAATTCTTTATTCTAAAATTCATGGCATTATGCAATACAATGATAATATCATTACACTTCAGTGGTACCTATTCAGGTTCATAGGTTTTATGAAATAATTGTTGAATTTAACGATTTAAATATTTGTTATATCTGACAACAAATTTCGAAAATATTAGTTGAATAATTCCTTATGGACTCATCCAAGAGTCTTCTATTTTTTTTAACTCATTTTTCGATTTGATTTTGTAAATTCAAGAGTTCCTGTGAAGTACTTACAATGGAACAGCATCTGAATCTTGTATCCAACAGACAACTTTTCCAAAAACAACTTTTTCAATGTTAATGCCAGGACTCAAGTCTTTCAGAGGAATCAATTCCAGTTTTATCGATTTATTTCCAGAGGTGTATGAACCTTCTTTGTATGGCCCCAAGTGTTTTTTATCCAGGGCCTGAAAATGAAAATAATTGTTAATAAATAAAAAGAAAATACAATTGGAAGCAATCAATGTCATGGAAACAATGGACTCGATAGTGCAAAAAACATATACGAAAGGTAATTAAAACGAGTTATTCTTGTAAATATTTCAGGGACTAGTTGATTAAAGGTGTTCGATGTTTTTTTGATCAATTTTGTAACATTACATCATAGAAACTTGTTAGATGAAGTAGTGGAATCATGCCTACGAAATTTGATCGGCAAAGTTATGGTGATGTTGTTCCTCAATAATATGGTAATGTTGACTATAATTCTGGACAGGAAATTGCTGGTATACAGCATTATAGGGCCATGTTTTGAACAATAGTGAATGATCAATATGATTTTTATCTACTCATTAATTTTGGCAATGAAATTACGAAGGAAGTAATTAAAAATGAATAAGTTATCGTAGCACATCACTGTAAATTTTCTTTTGTCAGAGTGAATTTTTGATTCCCCACTTTCAATGCGATTTTATTCGTCAATTTCAATAAAAAGAGTTTTTGACTCTGTTCAGGAATTTCTTTCCACTTTTATTCAGAATGAAAACATTCTCATGTATAGATTCCCACATTTTTATTATTTTTTCGTTGAACCCTATAATTTTTAGACAGTTCGTTGTGATATAAAACGATGACAAATAAGGAACTTTTAGAATCATAAGAATGCAAGAAAACCATTCAGATAACATAAAAGAAGCTTTTATATTCAAGCATTAAAGAACTTCGTGAAGTGATAATTCTTTGGAGACAACTGAATCTTTCTCCAGAAATATTTCTGACATTGAAGTTAGCGCTTTTACTATCCTGTTATGATTGCCTTTGATTGCAAAAACTATATACTACACACAAATTGATCGACATTTTTCAAATGTCTACGTGTTGGCAATTGGTCCGAATGGTTTCATTATGTGAATCTTTTACCTGAATCATTTGATCCAGTCTTTTAGGCTTCAATCTTCCTTTGGTATTGATTGAATTTTGTACATCTTTAAGGTACTTGAGTAATTCATCGAATTTTGTTCTTGGCACTTCCCACGTAGGATCGAGTAACAGTGCACGTTTGAATGCCTCCAGTGCTAATTTATACTCTTCCTGATACTTCAATGCCTGTTGTATTAAATGAAATTAAAATCACACATGAATTCTACAGAAAAGTAGTACGAGGAAATAACACAAGAAATTTCAAACATATTTAAACATTCGTAGGTTTAATGATGAAAAATTTTTTTTTAATCTTTTGCGAAAGGTATTTCGATTCCCTTCTCGTGAAGATATCTTCGATAAAATCAATGAATTTATCTTAGATTTATTTCCTCTTAATAAACAGAATTTTCTGAAATTCCATTTTACCGTAGCTTTATTGAAAAATAGATAGGGTTTACTCTTGGCGACGACATCTTTTTCCTGCAATAATAAACAAAATCATGTAAATCAGCATTCAAGGGTATCAACTGCAGTAATTGTATAAAAAAAATTGGAAAATAAGCTTCTAAATTATGACGAAGAAGTCACTGACGGGTGGAACTAAAGTGTGAAGTTCCTTCTCAATCCAATAGTTGTGAAGATGTCTTCAGAATTATTGGTGTCGGATTTTGGAATTCCTTATCAACAGCCTTTCTCACTAAATGATTTCTCAATATCAATGAGGAAATGAAAATGAACTTACTGCTTGGGCATATGCCGACATGCAGAGTCTGAGAGTGGCGGGGTTCTGTGCGATAGTAAAAAAAGAAGCCAAATAGGCATTCCCAAGGATTGTCCAAGATGTACCGTCACTAGTATCCATCCCTACCGCTTCTTTTGCATACTCCACCCCCAGCTTGATATTCTCAATTCTCTGTTTCTGATTATCAGTGGACTCTTGTCTCAACACCATTGATAAATTTCTCAAGGATGTTTTGTTCCTTCCCTAAATTCAAAATGTAAGCAGAAAAAAATTCGTGAATGAAAATGATTGACAGGAAATCAGCTGCAATTTTTAGTGAACTTATTAAAAATTTGTAGAAACAAATATTTCTAGGCGAATTTCAAGAAATGTCCTCAATGAAAATTCACTATTTCATGAAAACCTCAATAGAAAACGTAGACATCTGTTCAATTAATCAATAATATATGAACCACGAAAACTCAGCTGAGTACATTATTGGGTTTTTAAATAATTAGAAAATCTGTATAATTTGATCGCGAACAATCGTTTTTTAATCGACAATGAATATAAAAATGATCGTCTTTCTCCTCTTCAAGTTGAAATTTTGTAATATATCTCTTGGACCACTTCCGTCGAATAGTTCACTTTAGCACGGTCATACGTAACAAGAGGAGCAGGTAAATCATTGAGCGATGAAACAAAAAATAAGCAAGGAATAATAAAGAGAATTTGGAGCAATATGCAGTCACTTGGTGACTTTTTCCATTCTTAAGAACTCATTGCACCTTCAATGAAATTGGATAATTTTTTCTTTAACGGTAAGCACAATCCTCGCCCTTCCCAGCAACTCTCAACTGAAGTAATTTCATAAATGTATCCCTGACTTATGGACATTAAAAATTAAATCAGATGTGTCTACTTCACCCTCTCCCTACATTTTCAGGAACTAAAAAGTGGAAGGTTTATGGTCCCTTGAGTTGAAATTCGTGAATTGGATTTATCATTATACATTAAACTCTAGTTAATTACATGGGGCAAAGCTCCCACGAAGCAATTCTTGGCCTGTTTGATATCGTCATTTTTCCAGTAGCACTCGCCAAGCTCGTTCCAGGCATCAATCAACTTGGGTTCCAGTTTCACAGCTTTACTCAGTAGCTCTTCCGCTTGAGGTACGAATCTATCAACTACATTGAAGGCTTTTCCCTTGAGATAATAGTATTTCGCCCTGCAGCCGTCGATTTCATACCCTTTGAATTCATCAAATTTGCCCAACGTCTCTTTCATCTCTCGTTCAACGTCATTATTTTTGTTTATGGCGTTTTCAATTGAATGATTCTCAAAATAGTGATCACGAAAACGGTATAATAACTCCACTCTCTCCTATATTTTTTTTTTCAAATGATTCACGAAAAATTCATGTCAAAATTCAAAGTAAAATTGAGGAAAGAATATTTTGCTTCTCTAACTTTTTTCATTACGTTAATCAACTTTTCACAGGCAGTATAAAATTAGAAAAAATTATCAAAGTTTCGGACTAACAAAGTTTTTTATTGCTTGGACCTGATCATGCACTGGCAGTAAGTTTATTAAGAAAATATTATTTTCAAGTGTAACTTACAGTCAGAGCAACAATTGGATCTTCCTTAACTTCACTGGAGCTCTTTGCCCCAGCGACGATCTTATCGTCGATAATCGCCGACATTGTTGGTGTATATCGACAACAATCACCGAACTGAGTTCGTTGTGGAATAGATTAACCCTCTTGCATCCATGAACCAAATAATCCTCATAAAAACTCCGATGAATTCAACATAATGAATTATTGAAAGACTGATGTATTGGCAAAAAGTGAGGTTAGGTCTACTGTCATTACACTCACCGCTTCGACAATTGACGAGTTTACAATGAGCGACAACAAATGAAGTGGAAATTACTTCATAAAATTGAGAAAATTCAATTTTGATGATTTCTTCTCGTATAACAATTAAGGGGCAAGCGATCAAATATACTGCTAAATATACTTATGCAATTACTGTTGAAGTACAATAATTTTTTTCCTTGTAAACAAAACTTCTCTCTCTTCACAGTGAGTGCAAATTGAGCTCAATCAATCAGTTTATTCCTAAATTATGAAAAATAAAAAATATTTTCCATTTCCAATAACGCTTTCATTAAAAGATTTGGAATTAGTCGAATCTGATTTCAATGATGAATAATCATAACAAGAAGCACAGCCTGAAAAATATGTTCTTCGCACCCGCCGTTACCAAAAAGGCTTTTCGGTCCTTGGGATTATATTACTAGCTTTCGACTCATGCTAAAAAACTTCACAAGTAAAAAAAGGCTTTTGTCACTCCTTACAAAATATATTACTATATTAAATCAATTTGAACCTCTTTCTATAAAAACAATGGCAATTGATAAATTTTTTAATGCGCATGAATATTATTTTTCGATACAAGTGAAAAAAACCAGTATCCAATTCGCCTCTGGCTCGAGTTTTCCCCTCACACTTGTTAAAATCTATTATTTTTTATGTGTATCGTAAGAGAATTTACAGTTTTGTGTGCATGTAAATACAAAAATGGAATTATTCACAATAGCTTATAATTTTAAAAAACAATTACTGAACTCGAACTATTCCAATTAAGAAAAACAACATCAAATTTCTAACATTCCAAAAAATACAAAATTTCCATAAAATTACAAGAAAAATCAAATCGACAGAAATAACTATCCTAATAATCTTATCTCTCCAAGCGTAATTGCCTTCAATTGTACTGCTGAAAATTCGTGAAATTACCGGACATAATTTCCGCGCTGAACTCTGCCCATTCCTCATAATTACCCCAAAAGATGCCGCCCCCGCACTAGCTCTTTTTACCTTTCATTTTCCTGTGCTCATCCGCTAGATGCCGCTAGTGCTCATCTCCCAAGGCGTTGACCCTGGCTGGTTGCTGCGTGAATTCTCAGCTGGGCTCGCAGTCCGTGGCCGAGGCTTTCCCAGAATACTGCATTGGGACACTCCGGGGGATTAAACGCCATTTTATGTGTTTGGCTCTGACACTGGTTATACAGTAGTGCGTGGAGTGGCTATTGTGATTATTTTTTTTTACTCACGCTTAAGATACGTGCGTTATCATCTCGAAGATGTTGCTCAAGTACTTTGTGCCCGACATGTACAAGTAACGTCGGGCCAAACCGAGCTAACGGAGAGAGCGCGATAGAGAGAGCGGTGGAGAAAAAGGGGAGTAGCGGAATTATCGCGACAGAAGGGAGAAAAGGAAAATATAGATATATTGAAAGTGGAGGCATTGCCGCGAGATTAATGACGTAAAGGAGTAAAATGGTGTTTTGTGATTTCAGTGCGTGAATTGTCATTCATCCCTCACTCATATGTTCGCAATCTGAGAGATCGATAAATCAAGAGGAGGGCTGAGAAATAAGTGCTTTTATTCTGTTCTGTTCTGTTCAGTTTTGTTATGTTTATGTTTCTAAATGTCAATTGAGGATTAATTGTGTGTGCTACAGATCGACATCCGCGTAGTCCTTTTCTGGGCTCTATGTCGTTCGCTTAGATATAAATATTCGGGAGCTCTTTCTGGGGTTGTTGTCAGTGTGAGGGGCTGAGGTTTTCACGTCTCCGGAGTCTGTTGTGATTTTTTTAAGGGCAGCTACCGGGGAGGTTAATTAATACGGTTGGATCGGTTGTGGTTTGGCAATTACGAGCAGCCTCTGGATTCCTCGTAATTCATACGACTAGTTACGATGAGTTCGAGAAACATACCGTCGGACAAGGTGAGTCGAGTTTTTTTTTAAGTTTACTGGAGTTTTGTAAATGGAGGCCGACTGTAAGAGAGATGAGTGCAAATATTTTTATTCCATCATTCTTGGAGATCGGCGGGCTTGAGCACTAGACTGGATAAAATTCACTATGAACAGGATATTGTGACAGGGCTTTGAACCTAATAGTGTTCAACCTATTCGTGAAATCCTGGGAACTATTGGATTTCGAAAAAAAGTTTTCGACGATTTTTTGTTGTCGAAAATTATATTTTCTTTTAAAAGAATTTCGGGCAACATCTGCTCGACACTCTATTTTCAAACAAATATTTATAAAATAATCGTTAGAAATCTTGTAGAGGCATCTCCTTTCAGCGCTTGACCCTTGAATTTCTCGTTCAGAATTTATAAAAGACTGGAAAATATGTAAAATCAATGAATATTCAGTTTGCTCCGAAATTCACGTCGCTCCGGAGCGACGCTGTGTGAATGTGTGAATTTTTCGTCCAGAATTTTTGAGAGAATATGTAGAATCGATAAATATTCAGTCGCCTAAAAAAAATCCAAGTAGAATTATACAGAAATTGGTAAAGATTTATTCTACTTTCGACATGTGTGATTTTTTGATTTTTTTTCATGAAATGTATATTTTGTAGAAATGTAAAAAAAAAATGGTAAAGACATGCCTACACGCCTCCGGGGGCTAGAAGCTCCTCCCCGAAAGAATACAAAGGAGGGTTTGGAATGAGGGAAGAACTCGGCTATCAGGCGGACCTCTCAAGTCGCCTAGTTTTTTCGAGGTTTTCTCTCGACTCTTGATGCACACTTTATCAGTTCTTCTCTCACTGCATCTTCTTCCCCTCTGGCCCACCCCTTTCACCGAAAAACCGTAGGAAAATCTGTATCCAAGTACTATACCGTCCCCAGAATTTCCTGACCCACTTTCATGGGTTGCATCGAGAGGGCTTCCCTCGGATAGTATTCCACGTACTTTGCCAACTGTCACATTCCATTATGGTAATTTTTGGAACAGTGGGAATAATGGGTGTAGTATTTTAAGAGAGACTTATTGGGAAATCATGGAAAGGTCGTAATTAGAAATCGGTTTGACGTACCACCTTTCTAATAATTGTGCGATAATCTCTTGGGATAATGATTTGAGTATTCTCGCAGTGAAGGTAATTGGTGAAATATTGGATAAAGAAAACTATAATTACTTTCGATTATTTTATTTCTCACTGCATTAATAATATCCCAATATGAAAGTCCGTGGAATTCGGTAGCGATGAAGTAACGTGGGATCAGAGTAAAAATAAACATAAATCCGATGAATTTGATATTCCTGTTCATTGGGAGTGTATCTCGAAAACAAGATTCTTGGAGATTGTTGAGTGACGTGTTTTGTAATAGAAAAAAAATCTCAACGAAGAATTCTGTTGACATTTTCTTCTGAGTGTGAGAGGCTTAATATTCTTCAATCCATTTTTTTATGCGTTCTGACAAGTTATATTCATTAATGGTATTTACACATTATTCACCTCAAAGCAAATCAGACGTTTATCAAATTAAAAAATCCGGCAGACGGATATCATCATAAACTCGATGGTTACACAGTATTTCTTGCCTCGAATTACTCAAAGTCATTTAATCGTTAAATTTCATGATAAAAATTCTGCAAATTTCGAGAATAATCACAGCCAGTCAACCTATCAATTGTATAACCTCAAGTCACTATTCCCCTTTCCCATCAAATCATTTATTCATCCATTTTAATCCCACACTTTGACTCACTTCTTCAATGACGTACCTCCAATTAAACCCGACTCGACTCTACGCTAAAAATGGTCACAAACTCCATTGACAAAGAGCGGAAAAATCCTTGATACCCACTCGAGACATTGTCAATACACCAGCAAAGTGCCCTTATCCTCACTTTTTCATGGAAAAAGATCCTCACCTTGAGTGTCAGAAAATTGAAATAAACTATCTTCCATTATTGCTCTCGATGGACTATCGATTTTTATGACTGGCATAAAACGAAAAAAACTTTTTTTTTTTAGAGAAAAATCTGTAATAAAGTGTGTAAAAGAGGTAAAATATAGTGGAGAGAAAAAGTCTCGCGCCGGTGTGGGACTTCATCAAATTCTTTTGTGCTAGCTCGTAGTTATAACGACGCTTCTGGTTCGGGATGACGTTAAAGAGTTTACCGATAAAACGAGAAAACACTAAAAAAATGTGAGAAAAAAAAATGAGATCTTGGACAAAGAGGTGATGAATCATTGTCGCTGACTTTTTTTCACCGCAATAAATATAAATTGTTTTCGCTCTTTCACGCGCTTCTGTGCATTCTGTGACGTCACCCCCCACCCTTGTGACTTTCATCTCGGGAATTGTGAGGTTACTAGTGGCTAGAGGTTTTGGTGTGATACCGAGTTTCCACCTTTCTCCAGTTTCAAAAGAGACTAAACTGCCTGTAGGTTTTTTTTTTTAACTCTCGTCGGTCAGCGAGCCGCAACGAGGAGAAAGAAAGGTTTCTCAACTGAGAAATAAATATACGAGAAACGGAATGATTCAATTGTAGGGAAACATTAGAATTGGGTGACAATAAATGGAATTATTCAGCGAAAGGCCAATGTCTTGAGGTTTGCGCTTGAGTTGATGCCACTTTTTTATTTTGCTGGATAAAATAGCCAAGGACCAGTCCTTCGACATTTTTTGTAGCACGATTCATTGTCAATATAATTTTTTTGTAACTGGATTTTTATTTTTGTCAGGTATTGACTAACAATCAGTCGTTCATAATATTTTACATTGCCTATTGAGATTCAAGATTAGTTTCTTGAAAGGGGCTCTTTAACAATTATCTACATAGCAATTATGAAATATTTTAGATTTTTTGGAGATTTCGTTGTAAAATTTAATTCAATTTTGCAGTGAAAATGAGACTTTTATGAGAATAGTCTTAAATCTTGGGTTTTTTTCATCTTGAAATTTATTTTTCATCACGCTGTGTCGGAAAAGTGCTTTTCCGATACATTGAGATGAAAAATATGGTTCGTAACACATGAAAAAAATGATTTTTGACTCGCCTTCGGCTCGTGATATAAACCCCCCACTCGCCAAAAACCATTTTTTTTTCACTTGTTACGAAATATACTATTAAACGCCAGGATTTTCATTTGAAATTCAAAACTTCGCGAGTCGTTTTATTATCGGCTACTGAATTACAAAAATGGTATCCTATCTTACGACTCCTTTCCAAAATAAATGAGTATCAAGAAAAATCATCACATCTGATTAGTATCACTGGAATGTCCTACAAAAAAGTTCTTTAATGGATTGTGCTAAACTCCTCCCTCTGGAAAGATATTCGCAAAAGATGAAAAAGAAATGTGGAAGAAACACTAGAAGTCCTCCAGAAATCCTATCAAAAGAAATGAAATACAATTCATTCTTCTGTTGTCCTTTGTGTTTGCGCATGAGTCAATGCCACTCTATCATTTGGTTAAATTAACGACTGACTCTCCAGTGTACAAACGAAAAAGAAGTCAACAAAAACGAGAAACAATGGTAATAAAACAACAACACGCAACTGCCACCTGTTAAAACCACTGTTTCTTTTTTACCCACCGCAAATCGTATACGATCCGTACAAAAAATATGACGGTAACATGTGTGTTACCCATCCATCGATCCAACCATATAAAACCACGTCGACTTTTGTTCGTTTACCCTCTTTATGTTCATTTGAATTTTTCATTCGTAAGCGTAGAATAGCTCAGAAAGAATGGAAAATTATATTAAAAGGGGAGGTATATATAATTTTACGTTGGGAGAATTTTCACGGAAGGGTACAACTGGGTCAGTTTGCAGTTAAATAAATTTGAGGAAAGAAAAAGAAACTTTTTTGTCGTCTTTGTCATGTAAAAAAGTTAGAACCATGAATCTAGTTTTGAAGCATTAATGTTTAACAAGAGTGGGAAGTTGAAAAAGGCTGGACGGCATAATTACCAAAAACTGCTTAATCTAATTACAAAAAAGATTCATTCTTTCACTGATATATTCCAATGCGAGCAAAGAAGTTATACCTTATCATGAGCTGCCGATTTATGGAAGAAATTGTGAGCTATGAAAGCCTTTTTCACCGAAATTCACGAAAGGAGAATGAAGCACATAACATCAAAGCAGGGAGCGAAAACCGTAGGAGGAAATTACATCAGTAGAATTTACAGATCCCCAACCGACTGCTCAATTCGTCACTGACTGAATGTTACGGGAACAGTAGAATCCAACTCAAGCTCAATAAAATAAAAAAAATGAGCATGAATAGAGAAGAAGTGGTAATGCATCACTAAGTAGCAAGAATAGAAGGGAATGGAGTTAACAGAGTTGACTTTTTCGGGGAATGAAACTCCGCAAAGAGAAGGTAGACAAAAGTAAAAAAGGTGTTTTTATGAATTATACAGGGAAATATAGAGTTGAATGTAGAGTTGGGTAATATAGAGTTGATATCGAGCATAAAATGATGCAAAAATCATTAAATTCCCAACATTAACTCGAAACTAATGAGCGTTGGGATAAGAGCTAGTGCAAGCTCCTCCAATCACGTTGTGTCGTCTGTTGCCATGTTTGGGGGTGATAAAGCAGCTGTCATACTGAGAGTTCATATGATACGCAAAATTGTTCTTTATGTCGACGAAATTATCGATTTAATTGTTCCAGTGAATGTTGCTCAAACTATTGCACACAATATTATATTAATTCTCGTGAACAATCTTATGAAAACCCTTGCACTAGAAACTGCAATAATTGTCACGACATTGATTTAAAAGTCTATTATCAGAAGTCAATGTTTTTTTTGGTATCGAATTCCTCATTTTCACAATTTATACTTGTCCGGAATATCTAGTCCAGCACATTTCTTGCGAGTTTATAAAACGTTGCCTGCTAAATAATTACGGATCATTGTCTCCTGTCACCGAAAAGGTTAAACGTTCAAATAGCCGAAAATCTGGCTGCAGACGTTTCTATAAATATTGAAAAAGGGTTTTTATAGAAAAGGGATATGATATAATTAATAAGATGGAGTGATTCGATCACAGAATTTGAGAATTTCCAAAGAACAAAACAGCTTAGATTAAAATTCACGAAACAAGAATAAAGCCCAGAGAATTGAAAGGAACAACGAAAATCGAAGAAAAATATTACATCAGTAGAATTTTCAATTACCCAACCCATTGTCCGATTCATTACTGACTGAACGTTATGGAAGTAGTCCAAACAAAACGAAAAGAAGAAACGGGAGAGACTGAGAAAAAATGAAAATAATTACGTAAGAAGAGAGACTAGTGGAAAGAAATTAACAGACTTGACTTCATTGGAAAATGAATCGTCCCGTGGGAAGAATAGAACATCGAGCTAAGAAATGGACGAGAATGGTGGGTGGGTGGGCCAACGAAAACAATAAGATTAGAGTAGCAATTCCTCGGAGAGTTGCAAAGAGGGCGAGGGAATGGAGACTGTTGGTGAAAGAAAACGTTTCAAATGCTTGCGAAAAATAAAAAGCCAAGGTTGGTCTGTTTGGTCGAGTTTGCGCCGAGTTTTCAATTGAGAGCCGCAACACACGTACATACAGACATAAAGAGCTTTACCTAAAAAAATAAATGCCAAGGAGAAAAAAAAAAGAAGAACAAAGGGATTGAAAATAAAGCTAACCTCGAGAAAACTGGGGGACTTGTTTCATTACAATTAATTGGACAAATTGAAATGCACGACTGCAGAATGTATGCTTAGCTAATGAAACGCGGTGGAAAATTTTTTCCATGTATTTTTTTTTCGCACAATGTAAATCCCATTACGTGCGTGATCCTGAAAAATAGTTTGAAGTTTATTTCTCAGTTTCAGTCATTTTCTTTCCATTTTTTTTGTTTTTAGTTTATTTTAGTTTTAGGTTGTGTTTTTTTACTTTCTAACGGCAGGAACTTTCCCCCGGAGTTTCCGTTGCACGACAGATGCGAAAATCCTCCTTTTCTCCATACCCATAACAGCAAGAGACTTTAAACTCCAGCTTCTTCATCTTCCATAGCCCTCTCTCCTCTCTTCGCTGCCCCCTCTCTGTTTCAGCCAAAAAAAAAATACCCGCGGTATATATACTATTATCCGTGACTCCTCACAGACGAGGGGTTCTATATTTAATGCTCATCCTCTTATAACATCTTTTCTCTTCAAATTTTTTCTTCGTGTTCTCTCTCCATGCCCACTTTTCTGGTACTACAACGGGGATTGCTATTGACGATGATGTGTTACGGGTGAGGACGGGAGAGGACCTATGAAAATATTATTGCTTTTATAACGTTGTGAGAACTTCCGCTTGAGTACTGAACGAAATCTGACCTAAAGCTGGATTATATTTTGCGTTTGTGGGAAGATGGTGAAGTCAATTTCTGGATTTTTAGGCTTGTTCAATTGAAAGGGTGAGATGGCTGCAAATTTGAAGTTCACATTCTTTTTAAGGCGCTCCACTTCGAATATTTCACGACAGTTTCCATTGTGCAGTATAAGTGAAAGAAAATAACGTTATTTGGACTCATCTGGAAATTTGTACAAATGTTACGAAATCCAGGACAATAATGATCGCTCAGTTGGAAAATTCGGAATAACAGTTGGTAATTATTTGCAGGTGAAAGTTCAAATATTCTTTCGTCATCTCCTAAAATCCGCAAAAAATCTACCCAATTGTTGACATATAGTCATTGTTCAATTAGTCAATCGACTGACCCACCATCCATATTTGTTCCACAATTGTTCTGAATTAACGGAAGTATAAATCTGATAATAAATCATAAGCTGCAATAATCTGTGACCTTTTCACGAGATTATCCTTTCTCGAGTTAATTCAACATACTATAACGTATTTGAAATTTTTTCAAGTCTACAGATTCAAACAAAAACGTTGGATAAGGAAGGTGGGGATCAGGGGCGAAAAATCATGTTTTCACTCCCGCCATGGCAAAAAAAAAACATTTTTCGAGTCTGGGAATTTTTCTGATTCTTTTGTCTCCAAGTTATTAATAATAATTATCACATGGTTTGTGAGAGTTCAGTTATTGCAAAATTTCTCTATTGACTGACGTAAAAATTCTTTAATCAAGCGAAATCAGTGACGCGAAATGTTATAAGAATCTGAACGTGAAACCATTGGTGGAACTTTTGTTTTGTTATACAAAGTTCGAACTGGCACAAGATGAATCGTTCTTCATCGTCAATATTTTAGATTCGTTCGGCAGAAACCCATGAAATAGTTGTTTTTGCTAGTTATGGTTGTAAGTTTAGATTCTCAGCGTGTAAACCGATACATTCCATTCCACCTTCCTGATACAATTAATTTTGTTCATCAACATTTCAATCACTTAATTATTGTTTTGAAGTGAGTAACTCGTCGATTCTGATAATGAATTATATGCAAGAATGTCTCCGGTTAGTCATCAATTAGTGACGTGAATAATTTGGAATATAATTCGCCAATTTTGTGGAATTCATTTTCACACTAGGCTCTTTCAATGTCTACTTATGTCTAAACTCCATAATTTTACCTAAAGTTAAGCAAGAGTCTACTCTTGCCTGGAGTTTAGGTCAACTTTACGCTTTCGTCGGGACTTATGCAGGAGTAGATATAAACTTAGCCGCGCTTGGTGTGATTTGAACTCCTAGTATAAATTATGGAATGCCCTAAGAAGAATCGTCTGTAAAAATTAACCAAACGTTTGGTAATTCTGTAGTGTTTTCACCGTTCGGGAGCAATTACTCAACAGCTCATTCAAATTTGAGACATTGTGAACAATAATTATGGACATGTGTAATTTTATTAAACAGTCAACCAATTTCAGCGAGCCGTTGGGTTGTTTTTCCCGAATGACTAGACAACTTTCATTAAGCAGCCATCAAATTTTACTGAACGGTTAAGTAATTGTTTCCCAATCGCTAAAACATTACGCAGCTACCGATCGATTAGATAATTTTTACTGAATATTTTTCTCCGTGTGGAAGACCGAGGAAAATTTGTTAACTGAGAGTACTAAATAATAAAGAATTTCCAAACATTTTAGACAATTTCGAAAGGTGATAAAACTTTTATCAATGTTTCTCATTTTTCGAATCGTTCAAAATGCCTTCCTTTTCATGAATAAATCGTTGTAATTTAACCCTACATTTTCAATATAATAATAGTATATAATAAATTCTATCGCATTTCATGCTTCAGAAAAAAAATTAATTCAGTAATTTGGAACTGGTTAGTAATCTAGGAATTAATCAATTGGATAACAAATTAATTGATCGAATCCACCCCCAATTTGTTCTCCAATCCCCACAAAAAAATGAATCAGCGGATAATAAATTACACCCAGGCAATGATGGAATGGAAGTCGTTTGCCTCAATGACCCAATCCACAATTCTCCTGAACAGTTCAGTTTTTTTTCACTATTTCACGGAAATCTGACAGAGAAGTGGGAATTTAGGCCAAATTGAGCAGCGAGAGGGAGGAAAGAAGGAAAACCCCGTGGCACGCTGTGGTCAGTCAGTCCCTTTTGTTCGACATCTGGACGGCAGTTGAGTCCTCGGTCCCTCTGCCTTCGTATTTTTTCATTTAAGCCTCGAAATATCCGCACTTTTGTTGTTCTCCCCGTGTTGCGATCGATATCAGATACAGTCAAGCGGTGCTTAGATGGATTCACCGGGGCTGCCGGACACATCACAAAGTCCGAAAAAATACCGATACGAAGAAAAATCCGACCCATCCCAGAGAAAAAGATCGTTATTTCTTTTTTCCTCAGCAGTCGTTCATGTTGACCCCTGCCCTCGATATCCTATTTTAGTTTACACGATGTACATAACGATCCATGGTAATTCCGTTATACTCACAGGCGTGTATTCATCGCCAATACCTGGTTTAACGCCGCTACCAGAGATTCGGAAAATTATACATGTTCTTATTTCCTGAAAAAATCATCAAGCACAGGCTGATGACTATTTAAGGCATTTTTGGTTTGACGAAGAGTTGAAAATATCTCCAGACTAGGAAATTAATTCACTAAGTATTGGAATATGGGAAAAACCAACGGAATAATTTGCACGACTCCACTTAATATTTCTTTGAAAATAAACTTTATTTAGCACGAGGAAGGCACGACTGTTCACCAAGACACTGGTCGAAAGACTGAACTGTAATAAAAATGAAAGACCCTTACTGACAAACTCAAAGAAAAGTTTATGACACTAGAGGACAGAACGTCCCTTCAAATTTGGACACATGTCTCGGATTAAACTGCTCTCGACTTTGCAGTACAACCGCTCATAAATGACTCCTTTCCCAGAAATCGTTCTTTCCCAATGTCATAAATATTTGTCGAGTGGTTTTTGGAAAGCTGTGAAGATATTTTCGTATATTCCAACACCAAGATTTTGGAATCTTCAACTTAAAGTTAAACCGCTTCTAGAATTTCTCATTTAGCTTGAGAATTCAACAATAGACGTATATTACATCTCCACGTGATAGTCTTCCATTAGGTTACAAGTCAATGAAAGTATTCTCAGGCGAATGTAATTTTATAGAATCGCATGAGTGAAATAGTATAGGGCGAAAAAAGTGTTTTTTTGCATATACAGGGTAGAAATAATATATTTCTCATCTAGGGAGGATAATCACACAAGTCGTCCCCACGTTCAAAATTATGACCCGAGCCAAAGGCGAGGGTCGTAAGCACGGGAGGAATGCTTGTCTGATTCTCATCCCGGGGGTTGGATATAATTTTTCTGTCAAAATGGACTAAGGTAAGCGATTCTAACCAAGTGAACCGAGGTTAGAAACGCTCACTTTCGGTCCATGTAGCAAAAAAATATTTTTCGTAAAAAGGGTTTTAATTCAAAATAACTACACTGAAATTTTTCAAGTAGGATAACGTCAATATTTATAAAGATGATCAAACAATCAGTGGAATAATGCAAACATCGAGAATAGAATTTAACAGAATGCTATTGGATTTTCTTCAAATAAATATAAAGCAAAGATTAATCTCATATTACTATCTGAATATTTATGCTTCGGGATAACGAACACTTTTATTATTGAAAATTCGGAGAAGAGTGAGGCATGATGTTTATGACTTTTTTTTTTACAGGGTAAATAGAGTCGAGTGTTTTAGACCACCCTCGGAATGCATGTTCCCGAGTGGAAATTTCAGTCAAGTACAGATTAAGTTCTGATCAAGTCAAACCTAACCTTTAATCAGGTGCTGTTCCAGTGGATTGGTCAGAACATGATCAGTCATGTAACGCCTCCGAGACATCAGGATTTGAGGAGGTCTAATTGATCCGGACTTGATCACGTCTGGTACATCCGGGCCGAATCAGATCAGGCAAATTCTTTCCGGATCAGGCCAGTTAATTCTAGATTTGATCGGATCATACCTGATTCAGGCTACTTGGGTCTAGGTTGTTCTTAAAT
>JAPYZM010002379.1:0-16256 GCA_030522845.1 Psyttalia concolor
TCAACTTGGGACTTACACAAGCCTTCACTTGAGACTTTCAAGTGTCCCAACTTGAGACTTACAAAAGTCTCATCTAGAGACTTTCAAGTGTCTCAACTTGAGACTTATAAAAGTCTCAACTTGAGACTCTCAAATCTCTCATCTTAAGACTCACAAAAAAAAGTCTCAACCTGAGACTTTCGATTGTCTTAACTTAAAAACTTCTAAAAGTCTCGACTTGAGACTTTTAAGCGTCCCAATTTAAAATTTGCAAAAACCACCAGTTGAGCCTTACAAGAACCTCACCCAAGACTACTGCTACTTTCAAGTCTTAAATTGAGCCATTCGAAAGTCTCAAGTTCAGCTCATAAATCCCAACTCAAACTTTCATTTATTGGTTATAGATCGTATGTTTTTAATAAAAAACTCTATGAACCAGTTTCTTTTTTTATCTACAATTCCTGTACGTAGACTCTCCACAACTCTCGCCGTGTCTAGTTCTCCGCACATCGCCGTGCGAGGGGAGTATCGCCTCCCACTAAATGCGTGATGTCACGCATGAGCGAGAACTGCAGAGGGGAAGTGCTGTTTTGCCAGGCGGGATATTTAGTGTCTGCAGGAGGATATAACCTCCACACGAGTGTACATCAGAGAAAAATAGCACTCACTGAAGTTAAATTGCACATCAAATTAACCTCCCCCCTGCCATTCTAGGCGAATTATTTATTTTTCCAAGCGTCCGCATTAATAGAAAAACTCCGACTTCATCGCTCACGAAGAGAACTAAAGTATTTCCCTCGCACACTTTCGATGTCTGTCATAAAATAGGGCCCTTGCGTGCAGAAAAAAGACAACCCTTACCCTTCCGTTCTGGAGATTGCCCTCCCCCTCCTCACCGAAAGTAAATCACTATGAAGTGTCTACTGCAGTTGAAAAATGAAATCTCTCGCGCCGAGCGTGTCTCATAGTCCACCCGAAATCCCGTCCCCCCAAATTCCAGGACAACCGTCAAAAAATTTTTCTAATGAAAAAAAATGCACCGACCCGAGGTGGACTACTACCGAGATTATTCCAGAAAATCATCTGTCATTCACATCCAGAGCATATCCTTTTTCCACTGGGATTTAACAAAAGCCCACTCACCCCTCAACAATCGAGCGGTCAATTTCCCCGATCATTGTCCTAATGAAAAAAAAAATTAAAGCTCAATTGAACACCTAGAAACTACCAACTCACCGTGCGCATTTTTCTCGTTACTCTGGCAAATTGTGAATGTACCGATCGAATTGTTCTACTGGACATTCTGTCCTTTTCAATCGACTAGCACAACTGAACTGGATGTAAAACATCCTCAACTTCTTTACATATAGTATTTCTGCTGACGCATCTTGCGCGTTAATTCAATGGCTAATTAGAAGTAACAGGTGGTTAGTCACTTTCTGCATTGAAAATAATACCTTGCCCACGCAAAAAGAATAATTAAATTGCATACCATAAAACTATTATAGCAATGTAAACCTACGTCAGGTAGCGTCACAGTGACGCGATAAGAAAAACGAGTGCACGACGGGGGGGGGGGGGATACACACACGAAATTGGTTTATTTGACCGTTTGGGTCTGATAACACCGAGAGTAGGTGATACAATCGAACGTGTGTACTCAATACGGTGGCGATACGTCACCTACGCTCGTTCAATTGTTTATAACTCGGAGGCACGTTTATTTTATTATTCCCGAGGCACTTACCTCGAGGTAATTTTTACCGCAGGAGAAAATTTCCTCAATCTCAACGAGTGAATTAAAATTAACGCGAACAATCAAATGCGTGAGAATATGAATTTAATAACCTGAGCTATAAAAAAGTGGAACAATTCCAAATCCAAGTTTTCCCGATTGACTAAATTATTGGACGGAAAATGATAAGGCCATTCTGTATCTTTTCCTCAAACGGCACTAATAAAAACAAGGAAGGAAAAAAAAAAACTAAAATATCAATATACAGATAAAGCCAGCAGGAAAAGTGACAATGAAATTTTATCCCCCCAACAGAAGCCAAATAAATAAATAACAAAATTTCACTGATTTCGGTATTTCAATGGACGTCAACAAGTTCCTCGAAATTCTTAATTACTGTTAATGACGTAAATATCGTAGATTAAATCTCAAAATTCCTATGGGAATCAAATTATCCCCCGAAGCCCAAGAAATTTGTTATTGTCATCCAGGAATTTAAAAGAAAAAATAAAAATTCATCCATCCACCTAATGAATTTATTCCCAAAAGTCTACTCTTCCTATTGCTATTCATGAATATGATTCACCTCATTCTACGCCTCCCCCCCCCCCCCCCCCCCCCCCCCCCCCCCCCCCCCCCCCCCCACAACAACCACCCACCCCCCCCCCCCCCCCCCCCGTTACCCGAAGTCGAGCTTATTATACGTGACGCGGGTATGTCCAGAGTAGCATGAGAGTAAATTTTTTTTTTCTCCCCTTATTCTGTTCCTCAATTCTCTCTTCTTCCAGTACAACGTTCGATAGATGTGTGTGGGCCGGTTTGAGGGTCCGCGCGCAGCGTGAGAGTGGAATGCGGGATGCATAGCTGGACGACGTCGTTATATGCCGAAGAGAGAGGAAAAGAGAGATAGTCACAACACGCGGTCCAGTATCGCCGCATAATCCTGGATTAAAATCTTGATCATTTCATTAATAAAAGTTTTGTCTTTTTTCCATGGCGAGTAACAGTGAATTCATTGCATTGAACATTCCCAGCATCTCCAATGGACAATTATGAAATAAAAATCTTTTGTAATTTACTGGCGGTATAAAATTGTTTTACTGTACATTTGTTAAGGAAAAGGTTTTATAACCAAAATTTTATGACAATGTGCCTACAATGTATTTGTAAATTAATCCTCAGTGTAAATGAATTTTATTCTGTACGCATGCGGAATGTATATCTTTCTCTGGGGAAATCTCCTCAAAAGCTGACTAAAACGAAAGAAAGTTTTCCCACTCTGGGTCCATTTAACAAAGGCCCTTTACTTCTGTTTCTCTCTCTTTCCTAACGGTTTGTCCCTTACTCTTTGTCCTAGAAATACTTTCCTTTGCGTTTACTTACTCCTGAGGAAATCCATAAAATAATGTTTCAAAATCTCCGGATACAACCCAAATTATGTCAAAGTAATAAATTAATTTTTGGATTGGTTGAAATATTTCAACGCGAGATATTGAAGGTGATAAGATTCCGCAGCCATTAACCCTTTCCCGAGAGTGGCTCACGGTTCCCGTTCCCCTACTCCCAGCCACAAGGAGAGAGATTGCTAGGACTTTCTCGGAGGATTATGTCTGATGATTAAGCCATGATACATATAATGACTCAAGTACTGACTCCAGTTAAGTAGTTCTAAGTTACCGATGCACATCTGGCTAGTCTATTGTGTCAGGTAATGTCAATGAAGAATATTAGAGCCCTCATTTGACCCTGTGCAGGCTCCAAGAACCTCCGTAGGACCTGGCCTAAGCCTACGCCCCTACCCGACCTCCATTTCGCCTGCAAGAACTGGAGGTACGAGTGTCGCGCGGCCTTCCAGGTCCAATTCTAGGCATGCGCCTGTAAATCTTACACTGTACCGCATACGCACTCCTAGAGAACCCAGGAATTGGCATGGGAAACATCAGAAAAACCTTGTCGGTACGGGCGGTTGCTCTATTACCGACCTTCCGTTCGCCGGTGCCTCTCGAAAAATTTGGATCCACGGGGAATCGAACTCGCGACCTTTAGGACACTAAGCTTGCGCCTTACCCACTAGGCCACCGACATCGGTCTACTATCCGAGTATCCCTGACGTATAAATTTGATGATATAATAATTATTAATGAGTCTCTGCTCCACTCTTGGCATCTTCGGAATCTCAAAAAAACCCGACGCGCGTTTACACGAAAGTTAATCGATGCGAAATCGTTAGAGGTTGTGTTCTGGTTGAGGCTAGTAAAATACCTTAACCTAAAAAAAAAATAGTCGAATAACTCGCAATGACGAATAACTGGCAATGACGCAAAAGAGAACGTTTCATACTTCACTTCAGCTTACCCCCGAGGACATCGAACTGAAATGGCCTCTAGAGGTGCATTCCAGTATTCTACTCTTGCTACGTACCTTATAGTCCCATCCACCTCGTTCTTTCCCGTCTACTCTCCCCTCGAACCTTCTTCCTTCCTCAATTTTACTCCCATCTATACATACCCATCCTCTCCCGCCTCCCTTTCCCTCTCACTCTAACCCTTGTCAATGGCTCACCATCTTCCTTTCTCATGCAACTCATCTGTCGACGCATCCTCGCGCGCGACTTCTCCCTTTCGGCATTCAGCCGATTCTTTTATTTAGCTTCTTCTCCCGCATTCCACAGCATCCGGTCGTCGTACCATCTATTACTATAAACGAACAAACGATATATTGCCTTTTACTATATCCGTCGTACTTCTTGAAATATTCCCAATTGACGATCAGACAATGGACGAATGATAAATGTATTTTTTAAATCTCCAAATAGTCTCAAATGCATCTTTCAAATATTGTACTCCAATTTTAGCTGTAATCAAGGGGAATTATCGAACGTAAATTAGGAAACAGGCAGACTTAGTAACCAAAATTTCTGTCAAATTCTAATTTCATACCTTCACGCACTGATTACAAGGTTCATATTCAAAATTGAAATTGGTTTCATTTACCTCCCCACCAAACCATCACTTGCTCAAAATCGAACTACAGTTTTCAAGAGGCCGAAAAGGAAAAAAAATCTCAAATGCTCGATAAATGCCGAGGATCAGAAGTTATTACCACCAAATCGTTCACACCTTGAGAGTATTATTGCCCAGGCTGAGAATTCTTCGAAGAGGATAAATAATTCTTTTGAACGTTTAAAAGTGCGAGATGATAGCCAACTGTGAGCGCCGCCATTACGCGTCAATGCCCCCTCCCTGGACCCGCCGGAGCGTGCAAGATGGCGCCCTCGCACTTCAAATACGTATCTACGAACGTACATGGGTAATATTAATGGAAACATTCCTATCGCAGTCAATGGACAATTAATACGATTCAACATTGTAAATAATTATTACTCCTTTTCACTCTTGTCATTTTCAGTAGTTACGCTGCTGTCTACCAAAACTATAATTTTTTTATTCCTCACGATTCTGCGGAAGTCAGAGTGCACGTGCTCAGTTATCTTCCTGATAGTCAACCAAGTACATTCAAAACAAATAAAAGTATGAAAATTTAATCGCCCATTATATGATTTATGTCGAGACTCGATCTTCATAGTTTTTCTGATTATTTTCATAAACTTGGAGTTTCCGCCTGTAAATGATAATGCATACAGCAATGAACTTCCACATTATAAATAAATATTTTATTGCACTGACGTTAATAATTCACAGACGTTTATCAACGAGTAACCTTGGCACGTGGCGCTTTACACTTTGTCCAGGATGAAGAAGAAAAAAAAAGAAGAAACAAAAAAAGAAAATATGAAAATGTTTCGTGTCGTTGGAAATAACAAGAGCAAGACGTTTGAGAATGAAAGGAAGGAGACCAATATTGTACGTAGGTGAAGGCAAGCGAAATTGGAGGCGTCCTTGGAGAGAAAATGGAGTGCGGCACGTGTAGAGGAAAAATTTTTGATGAGATGTAATTTTGTTGTTTACTTCTTGCGAATGATTGAGAAATTATTGTTTCTCTTTGCTCAATGAGCCTTCCATGCCGGCAGACTTATCCCACTTTTGGTGACCTTCCTCTTTGAGATTAGGCAGATGAAAATGAAGAGCGATTTTTAAATACATATATAAATTAAATATAGGATGCGAGCAAGGTGCATTGAGGACCAACGCTCGAAGAGGCCCTCCTCCAGTGGTGCAAACGTTGGTGGTTAATGGATGTGCCGTTACGAGGCCGCATTCCCCAGAGGCGCGCATGCGCGACGCGACACATTCCATTGTCTGCTACATTCTTAACCGGCCTCATATTCTGACGATCGCCTACTTGATATTCTTAGACACTGTTTGAAGCCGTCTTTCTCTTTTCTTCAACTTCCGAGATGCTGCTCTGTCCGACTATATTGACGCAAATTTGAAATATTACGAAATTTCCAGTTGTAAAATTGAACGAGTGCTTTTATTTTCCCTGAGTTAACCGGTCCCACTGAACCTGGAGGAATAGTCGAGGACAGCTCTTTCATTGTTGTAAAAAAAATCAGTCCGCGATTTATGACTTACTGGAGAAAAGTGCCCTAGAAAAGGTCTAGTCCTGCCGCAATCGAGAGCAATTTAATCCTAAACATGCTGAAATGTAAAGAAGGGCAGTGCCTTTTGAATCATCAAATTGTGTTTAACGACTCTAATAAGAATACACGTGAGTTTCTAACGACGACGGTGGCCGAAGCGGTTAAGGCGCACGGCCGGACGGCAGAACCCGCATGGCGCGGGTTCGAATCCGGCTTGCGGCGTGGGATTTTTAATCTTTCGGAAACCGTCGAACGGGAGTCTTAGATACCAAGAACCATTAGAGAAACTGAAAATTTCTCCGATGAGGCTTGGCTGATGGACGCCACGCCGGCCAAGGTTTTCCAGGGTTTCCCTGGGTCACCAGGGATCTGAACCCGGCGTACAGCTCCTGGGGTGCAATGCGGCATGGGTCAAGAGGAAGACGGCCCAGGTAAATAATGGGGTACTTTGAATGCTAACATTAGAAAAAAACTGAGCGTTGGAAAAACCCAAGCGGCGCTGAGTGTGGTCACTAGTTGGATGGGTGGCCGCGCCTGACCACTTCAGGAAAAAGGGGGTAATATCTGAATTGAAAGAAATCTGGCACGGAAGAATGGCGAGAAACCGTAAGAACCGGCGAGCGTATACGGTAAAGTGGAAGAAAAAAAATCAACAAATGAAATGGTCAATTAATCAAAGGGTGCAAATCTCATCTGGGAGTAATATATCTCCGACGTGTTCTGAATTAAATCAGAAATATAATTGTATCTTAGTTGTGGCACTTTATACACTTGCAGATATCATGGTCCGTGGGCAACGATAAGGGGTTTATTGCTCAATTTATTTCACATTTCGACAACTACGAAGTACTTAAAAGTTCAATTGGAAAATACGTGCATTAATCGACTTTTCATTTGGCTATCGCCTAGCTCATTATTGAGATAAATCATTAATTATGAGCACTAATTTTCGTTCAATTGGTATCCATTACCAAACGGTAATGAGAAATCAATACCAAATTTTGGTGGCAACGACTTGTATAGAATTTCCTGTGGTCATCCACTTCATTCAGGTCGTGTGGAATTAGTTATAATTTTTACTGTTGGCTCTTTATATTCGCCTTTAGTAATTCGAGTTTCACTTCTGGAGACGAGTAGTTGACGAATGTTGTTGCGATTTTTTAATAGACTGAAAATATAGAAAACAACTGTCCTGACGGACTACCTTCAGCGGTTACTTCAATGCTCATCATCATCATCTTGAATTTGGTCAGCGAACTATTATATGATGACCAAAGCCGTCAATACTTTGTACGAAGAGACGTTCGAAACAATCCAGTCATGTTGATGTGGCATACTTGGAAAGTATCTTGAAATTCAAGGATACCTATTTCCATAGCTCTCACTTTGTTTCACAAGAGAGGCTCTCGTGAAAAGACGCGCATTCCTCGTAAATTGGAAGATGTTCATTAAAGAACTAAAATTGAAATCGGCCTGATCTACATGAAGAAAGGAATACCTTAAAACAATTATTGCGCCGGTAATAACGGGGCTACAGCGACTTTCCTCAGATTTACAGGAAGAAATTCCTATATTTCGCTGTAAAATTTCCACCACTGACAGGTTAATTTTTGTGGGTTTGTTAACATCGACCTCTTTCTCATTACTCACAGAGTAATATATCCAGTCGTTTAATTTTGCCTGGGAATCATGTCATCTGTCGTGGATCTTCGAGATAACTTTTCGAAAAGGTATGCCCGAAATCTGATGAACAAGTCCCGTCCCAAATGACTCGATTCACCCAAAAATCCTCAAGAAGACTGACTAGCCTAGCGACTGGTGTAGCCCTCCTAGACAACGACAATCAGATATTCATTTGGAATTCGCCGGAGGATTTGCCATTCGACGTTAACCATTGTCCACAGTTTAAAACATTATTTCATCATTCCTTTTGCACAACACCTTGCTCACATGCAATTCAACAATATAACAAAAATTCCCGGTGAATTGCGTTGGTGCTTGGAAAATCCCATAACCCACATTAGAACAGACAATTTTCCATTGGGTCACGAACTTGGGAAAGTACTTGGCACGAATCATCGAGGTCTTCGCTAATATTACACTGCATACCGATGAATGTCAACGGACAAATTTTCCCTGCAATTACATTGTACAATGCTCAAGTTATCCTCAGTATACCAACTACCACCAATGATAGAAATGGATAAACACTGATTTAAAAAAAGTCGTTGTCGTAAGTGTCTAATGGATTAGATTGTCCAAATAAGTTCCTTCTAAAGCTATCAGGCAGCAGTTGTTCAAGCTCATTGGACGAAGGCCATTCGGTGACGTCCTTCACTCAATTTCTTGATAAATGAAATTAAGTAATTATCGCCAGGTGACCATTATAAAATTGATATCATCCATTAACATTCAACTGAAGAGAATCCTCATAAAGAAAATCTTTACAATGTCCACAACTACTGAGCCAACTGCTCCCCTTCGACCTACAAATCCCTAACATCTGAATAATTTTGGTCCCAAAATTCTACGCGGCATTGATGATAAGCATCAGATCGATATTCAACAAGAGTTTATGGAATTGTTGAAACAGTTTCTCGGTGCGTTGGAGAAGAAAGTATGCATTCCTTATTTGCCAAGGAAGGATTCGTACAATAGAAAATGGGATTATTCGCGTTGCTAAAAGTGCGAATAGCTGAGTGATGTTTCATAACGTTAGCTGGCCGATATTCCAGGAAATTTCACTACTCGGTATAAACAGAGGACTATCTGTTTTTACACTTTTTATCATTCACCGGCTATTTGAGTTATTCTATCTAGATAGCGAGTCTAAAAGATTACGGAGAGTTCGTGAGGATCAGTGATCTCATATCCGGCTGCTGATGATCGCTAAAAATAGATATCGAGACTTGTGAATTTCAACCCAATTATCTTCTACATGTGTACCATGAACTACGTCGGATAAACGTCTAGACTATGTTGGATGTGGACTTGAAAAAAAAAAAATAATCTGTAAAGATGCCCTCATGGGAATCCTCAATGGGAGTACACGCTCTCTGAGTCATCTGATAAACTGCTACGATTTTAAAATGTAATATTCCGGGGTTTGATAGTATTCCAAAATTTTGCTGGTAATGGGTACTAATGAATCCAAAAATAAACCGGAAACGACATGCATATTCATTGCAATAACTCTTTACGGTCGTACATATTTGAATTATTCTTTGATTACTATTTCTTGTTATTTTTCTAAGTTCATTACGGATTATGCGAGGTACGGTGTACGCTTAGTCGGACTTTAGTCGCTGTTTAGTCGGGGATTAGTCAGGGTTTAGTTAATGTGTAATCGGAAAGTGGTAGTTGAAGTGGTCTTGACCAATTCGATGGAAGAACTAACCAGGAAGGCGAAGGACGTAAAGTCCTAGACCAGAGGACTCAATAAAAAATTTAAAAGGTATTATCAGGCTTTAGTCAAGGCTTACTCGGAGTTTCCTCCGAGTTCGCGTGCCGATTAGTCAGGATTTAGTTAGGATTTAACCGGAGCTCGATCAAGGTTTAAGCCAACGGTAAGGCTCTGCCAAAGTTAAATCAGCCGTCAATCAATCTTGTAATCCTGTGCAAAGTTGAGCTCATTTTAAGCCACTGTAAAACCAGATTTAATTAAATTCTATGGCTAGTAGTCAGCCTTTAATTACGCCTAGGGGCTGATTAACTTGCAGTGCGAGACCACAGGTCACCTCGAGATCAGCCTTTCCAAAAACTGACAAGATGTTCTTCTGACTGACTTCTGCTGAATATTAACAAACTGTAAGTAAGTCTGACCACTCCAAACTCCTACACTTCCGCAAGAGAAAAAATCGATTCTATTTCACTTCTTGTATTTCATAATTATCGCCTTGGGTATTTTTAGCTGTGGGCGTTGTCTCGGACATTGCATGAATTATGAGTGGAGTTGATTATACTTTTTTCTCGTCCATTCATGTATCACTGCTACCAACATTTACACTTTGCCAGTGGCTTATTTTGTCAATGGGACTCTTCTATTCTCGTTTCATTAATTTATATTTTTTTACGCGAATCAATATTTCCTCGCCTAACCCAACTGTTGGATTTCAGGATCTTCTCCCGAGGTAGAAAATTCACTCTTCCCAAGTTTTCACATTTCCGGATTTAGAAAATGGTCATTGCTTGACTGCTGCGAGTTTACATTTTGTAGGCGGGAGGGGGCAAGGCCCCCGGGGGAGTTTCTCTGTCCGAGTTTTTCCAAAAATACATCTGGTGACCAGAGAGAGTCAAGATTGGGCGAAACCAAGGGTTGGAGGCGGCGGAGGAAATTATATTGCCCTATTGAGGTGAGTTTGACCTGGGCCTCACTAGCAAACGTACTTTCAGTTAATTCATTCATCAATTCTCTAGAGTCAAACTAAATTTTGAATACTAATTTTTTGTGGATTTAGGATTTATTTCTTTCCATATTTAAAAAAAAAAAGAAATTTCACTTTCTTTGTTGAGATACCGAAAACCTGAAGTTAAATTCAATAGAATTTAATTGAAACTGAAGGAATATTTTGTCATATCGGAGCGTGAAAAACCGAGTCTTTAAATTTGCGCAAAGCAATTGTTAACTTGTGAACAATACAAGACCTTGACACTATGAAAATAGTTGTCAACACAATTGGAATTTCTCTGTAACGTAACTCACGTTACCTGTTTTCAATTATTTTACGAGAATTGCAAATATTGGGCGTTTTGCAAAGCAAATATCCTGTTCACTGACTAAATACAACCAACGTAATTACGGTAAAAATGTTAATTAGTGTTGGCGGATCAATGGAAAAAATAATCCACATCTCCATCATTCACTCGTATTTATTTTATTCCCTGTATTCATCCACTGGTCTGAATATAACTGAAGTAATGATTATGCAAGAGAGCACTTAACTAATACGAATATGGAAACACGCATGCAGACTTGTATGTGACTTTGACTTCGACTTCCGGCCTCCAACGATCCTCGGGAGTTTCCGGCGCCTCGTCTTCCCATAAATAAACTCTCGAGTTTTTATTTAATCCCCCCCCCCCCATTCCTATTGGTCCCCTTCCCATGTATTTATGTCTTCACGAATGTATTCACTTGGCCTGAATTATACAGCGAATTGGTATAAATAATTGCAATGAAAATTCAGTATTAGCCAATTGAAGAGCGTCTTTTTTTTCCACATGAAATGTTTGGCGATAGGAGCAATTCATAAAATGGTCAAATAGGTCAGTACAGCACTTACGTAACGCCGTGGAGATGGAGAAAGTAACACCGACAATTTCCTACATCCATCCCTACCCCAATCGACCCTTATTCATCCCCACCTTGAGGTTCACTGGTGTTTACAAACACAATCTACCATCTTCCAATGACGCGTCATACGGTAGAAACTATTAACCCAGAAAGAAATCGTTTAAACCAATTTTTTTTTTCTTTCCTTTCGCGAGAATAGAATCTCAAAGGATCTCTTTCGTTCTACTTTCGTGTTCTTCATGGGTTACATAACAATTTCATTGATTACCTCATGAAATCTTTTTCCTAGAAATGAGCCGAGGGATCATAAATATAAAAATGGAAAATTTGTTCAAGTCAAAGATCGCGGTATATCATCATTTATCCTTGACACAATTGAAGCATCAGCATAAAGTGGAATTCCTCCTGGAAAACTGGCCAGTTGGTATTTTGGTTTCAATTTGTTTAAATATTCCGGTAGTCACAAGTGCCGAGGGAACATTCATCTCGGGTTTTTGGTTTTTACTCTGATTGAGGATTGGTCCGATGCTGGTCAAGGTGGTCTGATATGGAACTTTCGAATCGGAATATTTAGACGGGGCTTAGATCCAGGCGCTTCACCTGCCGATTCCAAGTGGATTGAACAGTTTTTATCGATCAGCCTCTGATCCACTCCAGCCCGATTTGAGGTTCACCAGAGTTTTTTATGTAATGAACGCAATTTTTTTTTTTGCGGCCGTTTCTTTGAATCCGGTGCACGGGTTTCCGCACTTCTCAGTTACACTGGGAAATACAAAAATCGAAAATAATCCGGGATCCCATCCTACCCGCTCCAGATCCCATCCAATGGTGTCCGCTGACGTCAGGAAAATGGGGAACGCTATATAAATTCCCTTCGGCCATGTAGCTAATTTATTAATTAAAAATCACGGAATTTATCTTTAAAAAAAAAAATTTGAAAATATAGTTTGTCGTCGCCCCGGATCCAGGTTCCACGAAAAAAAAAAACAAATTAGAGACTTTTTAAATTAAAGAAACCGCAAATCAATCGCTAGTCAATCGCCAAATTCTCATGAAAATTCTCCCCCCGAAATGTCGACAAATGACCATATCAATTCCCATTAAAAAAAAATTCACGCCAAAGAAGAAAAAAAAATAACTGCCATAATATATTAGCAGCGCTGAAAAACAAGAGTTCTCTTGAATTCATCTGCACCGGTGCTTAGCCGTTACGTACTATACCCACCGACTGCATTGCGCAAAATTGCGGGGCAAGCGTCCTCGTGCCGTATAAACCCAAGTATCAGGCAAAGAAAGCGTTCAACATCCGGTGCGCAAGTGCCCAGGAGACACCCCCCACCACCGCCCGACTAATGCTCCATTCGCCCTCTCCCCCCTCCTCCGCGCCGCCCCACTCTTTTTTTTCTCCACCGGTCACCGTTATTTTTTTTTCATTCGTCTTCCGTGTTCCACATTCCCTGGAATTCCACCATAACCTTAACCGGACTTAATTGTTTGTTTAGGTCTCATCGACTAGAGTAAGAGAATCCCTCCACTGCCACCACAACAGCACAGACAGACAATTAATCTTCATTTCTTGCCCAATGTGCATGTGACATCGCGCACATTATATACAGTATAATACACATATAATGCGTTAATGTCAACTAGACATCCGATAATGATTTCCAATCGGCCCTGTTACGATTCAACTGCGTATATATTCGACGTAAAAATGCCATGATATATATGTATAATTGTACTATGGCCTAGACAAGTTGGTATAAAGTAGGTCGCGACGCAGTTCTCCCTGATGCGTAGCTCTGTTGTATACGTATATACTAGTTACTACAATCGTAAAATTGTGCTGCGCATGTGCTCTCTTTATGTATCCGTGTTTTCTTTCCCTCCTTCCCCTCCCCTCCTAGTATACCTATGCATAATAGTTAGGGGGAGGGGAGGGGATATCAGACGAGTTGAGTAACAGAAGAGAGCAGCAATATTACATAAAATCATGGGTTCTGAATGTTGTTTACGAATGACGAAGTGAATATTCTAGGTATAGCTCGTAGTGGTGAACGGAACTGGAGATGAGCTAGGAAATTCTGTACAAATTATTCTGGGAATATTCTCGGGAATTAGACGATTTACACTTAAATATATCAAAATTGGTTTTTCACAGCTGGCCCACTGCGTTTTCTCACAACTTTCTCTTTATTTCGTCGACAATGGCTCAATGTTTTTCATCGAGAGGAATTTTACGGTGTGATATCTGATTGTAACTATTATTAGGTTTATTGTGGCTTTCCAATGGAAGTTTTGTAATCGTTCAAATTTGAGTTTCCGATTTTTTCTGGATTATCCAGAGTCACTGAAATATTTGTTATTTTTCAAAAATTGTTTTTTTCGACGATCAATGAAAAAATCATTGGCGAAATTCATTGACTTGTGTCTTTAAAAAATATGCCAATGGCCTATTAATTTTATAACAATATTCATGGCTCAATTAGAGCTCATCGATTGTAAACAAAAAACATCTCTCGCCTTTGTTTATTTTCCGAGTTAAACTACTGACTGGAGCAGGGCTCAAAACTTCGTTTCAATGTTTTTAGCAAGTGCAATTAGCAAAAAGAAAAAAAATCATTACGATTATCACTGTTGTTGTTATTGTTATTGTTAATGGAGTGTTATTGTCCTCAATGTAGCTCATTCAGGTGAAACAATTTTCTGTGTCGAATAGAGTAAACATATGATGCATCACAATATTCTTCACTCAGTCGTCCCAGTTAAACTATCTGGCCTACTTCCATACTTTTCACATTAAACCAAGCGTCTCCAGACGACGCAACATCCACAATCAACAATTGATTCCAACAATTGCATTACCAGTAAGAAGGTACAATAGCAACAGCCGTCTAATCAAATCTTAAATATGATTGGACGATAATAGTGACTCACTTGATATTCGTTAAATGCGTTGGAATTTGTTTATCTATAAATCACATGGAGAATACGATGGAATGTTTGCCGAGTTCATGACGCAGTATCGTGTGTACACTCTAAGAGCTCAACTGTTTCACAACATACCGCAATATTCGCATGGGTCTGTCTGGGAGATAGACGAGGAGGTGAATTGCCAAGTGGAAAAATGTTATAAGGGACAGACGAGTCCTACTTTTTTCTCCCCCTCCCCTCTCTCGTTTTTTTTTTCTTCACTTCGGTTCCGCCCTCGTTTTTCTAGGACGTTTATACAAGCCGGATCCGAGTTGAGGAGTTTATTTCGCAAGTTCACGCAATGGCAATTCTTCAGGTTTTTTAAATTCTATTTTTAGACCTCTGGCGTAGACTTCTGTCGAGAGCTACGGTTTCATTGATTTTTGCGGTTAGAGTAATGGCGATGGTAATTGAAAAATTATTGTGACATTTTTGGTGAGTGGGGGAGGGGGGGTTGCCATTGCGCTGGCTATTTCATTTCCCTTTTGATGAATCGATGTTTATTGTTTTGAATTGACTCAGTGGAATGGATTTTCCCGAGTGGATCGTTGAGATTATGAGAAATCAGCCGGGAAAATTGTGCGTATTGCTTGGGTATTTTTAATGGCTGAGTAATGTTTACTCGGCTTTTCGGAGAAAATGGAGATTGGATGGGGAGAATTTCCACTGACACGTTCGATATGGTCTCTCCGCTTTGTGGTCGGATTGTTCGTCGGGAGTCGTTTATAATGTTTCATAGAAATTTTCGATTTCATTTGTAAACAAAAAAATCTAATGGGCCGGAAGGACAGATTGTCTCACCCGGAAGTCGAATCCAAGGCCTCCGGATCTCATTACGGCGTATTCAAGGAGAGCATCGATTGTCAAATAGGATTTAGGGATTGTACTTGAAAAGACTGAGAATAAATCGAAGTAAAGAGTCTCACCGCGTGAGTATCTAAAAAAAATACACTGGACGTTATTTCCGGATAGCTCAGTCGGAAAGGGCAGCCGATCCACAATCGGAAGGTCGCGGGTTCGAGTCCCGGTCTGTCCATTTTTTTCGGTAAAAAAAATCCTCGCCATCCCGTCCTACCTATTCCTAATCCCATTCTAGGATTGCCTGGAACGTCACAGAACGCGGACGTTATATAAATTCCGTTCTTTGAAAATCCCTCAAATTTTCGACCGATTGAAATTTACCCCAAAAATAACATCGCCTCCTATGAATCCCCAAATATACCTGAGAATAATGATTTCAGAACCAGGAAGGACCTTTCGAGAATGCTAATTAATTTTCCGTTATTACCCCCTCCCCCGATCAATACTCCTCGTGGCCTGCCGTATAATGTACCATAATAGGATCATCTTTTCGATTCCCACGAAAGGTCAGCCTTCACACATCCAACATTACGCAATTTGTTGGAATTCTAATGGAAATAATGGAACAAAAATTAATCTCAAAATTTACCCAGTTTTTTGGGGGAACAATTCCCCAACGTCTCAGTAAAATTTCACCCCTCACTAAAAATTGTCTACACGTGTGCATAATTTTTTCTACAAGCATGAACCGAAAGTGAGCACTCTAGGCCAGTAGTAGTTTTCGTCATAAAATTTTCGCCAGAATTTAATCGGCTCTACTGTTGGGCTGACCAAAATTTAATAATAAAATAAATATATAATTTGATAATAAAATAAAAATAAAATTTAATAATAGAAAATCAAAGAAAATAAAAGAACTACATCTTCAATCA
>JAPYZM010002380.1:0-14014 GCA_030522845.1 Psyttalia concolor
GAAGGTGAGCGCAGCGCTCACCACGCGAGTACTCTCGTAGTAGAAATTTGACGAGCGGTGTTGACAACTCTCGTGACAATCTCAAGCGGCGCGTGGAGAATGGGGGAGCCTTCTGGCAACGTTGCGCTCGAGAATACACGGGCGGCGCGACGCTTGTCACGCGAGTAACGACGTTCGGCCAAGAGGCGCGAGTGCTGGAGGGTTCAAAGGGGCTATTGAAGAATGTATTGTGTGTGAGGATCAATTCATCTCTCCTGACTTCGTTGTCTAAAAAGCTTAAACGAATTCATTGATTTTTCGTCAAAATCAGCCGAATTCTGATCACATACTTGTACTATGTTTAATTAGCTCGTATATTTAAAGGACAAAAATTCAGTTCTGTTGAATGTTTAATATTTAACCGCGTGCACTGAAGAACGTGGATATTTAATTCGCCCGAAGGATCTCTCCGATGAATAATCTGGGTCAACCAAGTGACGTACTTATACGCCCGAATGGCAATACTTATTTTTAACACCCTTGGAATCATTTGACCGAGGATATTTCAAATAGCAGAAAGCAGTACGTTGAGCAGTGAAGTGCGGAATTGATTGAGGAAAATGAGGATATGTCAGCAATAACTTGAAATCGATAATATTCATATTTAGGTATATGGTAGTTCGGGTGGTGAGAGTTGCTTCAAGCATTTATGGCAGGATGGGCATTGTAGGTGATACGATAGAGAGAATTTATCTGCTCTCTCTCAGAAAACTAATCACTCAGCGGAAATGAAGCGAGAATTCAATTAAGTAATGTGCAATGTACTTCGCCTCCCATTTCACCTCACAATTGCTGTTTCTTTGCATTTTCTCTATATTTGTCTAGATCGAGAGAAACAATGTGTATTTGGTGAGTACGTCTTTACCTGTGTAGTCGAAATTCTGCCCTAAAATTGAAGAGAGAAATTTTGGAAGACAAATTTTTCACTGGTCAGTCGAGAAATCGATTTTTCGTTGTGAACCAATAGCTTCTTATTCGTGAACAAGCATCAAATTTGTTAATTTAGCAGTATTTTGGTGTAAGTTTTCTCATTATCAACCACGTTTCAAAGCCATCCCCACAGCTGTTTGGAAAACCTAATTTCTTGATTCAATTTTCATGAACTAATTGTCAATACATTTAGGTATACGGATAATTTTCAGCTCCTTTCTCGGTGTATTCAACAATCTCTCCATTTATCATTGAGCTATATATGTCAATGACAATCAACGCTAGGAGAAAAAGTTTGATGTCTCCTAATGGGAAGCGAGCACTTTTTTTATTTTCACTTGTGTATTTCTACCACCGATATTGTATTGCTCCACGTGTGTGACTCCCCAAGGAGAGGCGAAGGACCTTTCCCGTTGCAGCGGGAGAAGGATCCATCGTTCGAACGATGAGAAAGAGTTTTATCGTGAGCACTAAACTCGCACTCTGTATCCGATTCTCAGTTGCAGCTTCTGGCTTTTCAACAATGAGAAAAGTATTTTTGGTTCCTGCGTATCCACGTGTATGTTTTCAACGGCAAATAATGAATTGTCGTCATACTCTCGAAATTTTCGATTGTACCGAATCTGTCATTCATATTGAATGAGAAGAATTTCATTACTTTCCACTATTTCAACGCATACAAAAGAAATTTATGATTTATTTTCTCGATGAAGTCTGAAGTCTCTTCTCAGTCCGACAATTAAATGCAAATAGAAATAAACCTATACATTTATGAGGTTAATGAAGAAATTTTTAATCCATATCAATGTCACAGTTGAGTTTCTTTATTACATCTCTGTATATCAGATAAAAGCCAATGTGAGCACCACGTGTGTCTTTTGTGGTCAAACAGGTATCATTTTTCCGAGTTCATTCAGCTCCTTTGTCATTTCACCCTCTGCATTTTTCACATTCACCGACATGAGAGGTTCTAGAGAGACAAAAAATAATGTTCAGTCGCGATGGTGGATGAAGAAAATATGATCATCAGAAATGGTCTAAAATCCGGTGGATGAAAAATTGTTGATTGTTACTGATGACAGTATTAAGGCTAAAAATTGTTGATTCATGCACTGAGAGCAAAACGTGCTTTTGGCTGAATCATTAATGCTTGGTTCAATAATATTTTTTATTTCAGGTAATTCTTGAGCCAATCTTTTTCTTTTGTTCCTGAAGTATTTTTCATTGTCCAGAGGAGGAAAGTTATAAGGTTGTTCTCTCCCTGGACAACGTTCATACTTAAGGGATAAGAGAAAAAGATTGGCTCAAGAATGATGTGATAGTAAAACATATTCTTGAACCAAGGATTAATGTTTCAGCCAAAAGTACATATTTGTTTCAGTGTGCGTAGTCGAACTTTGAAAAATGTTTAAAAAAAAAAATTTAATGCGATAGTAAAAAAGAATGCTTTTTATCGCTACGGAAGCCCGTCATGAAAGAGTATTCTTTCGGCAGGATGGGATAGGATTTTTACTCCGGCGGCATTGGTGACCACGCCGCAAGCGAGCACTGACCCACCACACCAACCAAACAATTTAGCGCAACAGCCCAGGAACAATATTTTTTTGTAAAAGAAACCCATATAATACCAGTTTCTAGATGAAAAATCGTGAGAAGCACTGCAGAAAACTATATCACTCTCTCTCACATGTTTGCCATCCTCGCCTTAGGCTCGAAAGGCAATCTTTCAGCTTGAGAACGGTGAACTCTCTTTCCAAGTCGCAGGCACGAAAAGGCGTTATCATTATCAAAGTGTGTTCTTGAACGATCCCATTAAATTCTGTCCATAATTTAAGAGTTGTAACTATTTTTTTTTCATTTCTTTTTTATTTTTCGTACGTAGTTTTTCTTCAGTGGATTTATTAGTAAACTAACACTAACAAAAGTTCGTGGACACGTACAAAGAGGTGTTTCGATTCGTCGCACTTGTCTCGAAATATACTGTTTCCATTTGATAAACCATCTAAGAATAGCCTCTTCAGTGGAGGTTCTTGATAGATTTCGTTTCCAGTATTTTCATTTTTATTTTTCAAGTGTCTCATAGTAGAAGCAATATAGTATCGCGAACAAAGTCTTTAAAATTCTTAATGGTATATCTAATTAGTGTTTAAATTCTAATATTATCTCGAATATTTGGAATATTCCTTTTTGTTTTTGTTAAATAGAGAAATAACATAAAAATTCGAATCATTATCAAATACTTTTGTCTCACATAATTCATTAACTTGTTTCAATATAAATTTTTTTGACCGAACAAGCTGCTGAGAGAGTGTGTATAATTATCAACTCCTTCAGGCTTTCCTAAACGATTAAAAAACTAGGGAATTCTTCTTCAAGAGTGATAAAGGTGGCTTCAATAATTCAAAAATGTTCTAAGTGACATGCAAAGATCTTCAAACAATTAGAGAGAATATCCCGACGATTCGCAGAATATTCCCCAAGCTCCGAGAATGACTTCGTACTTCCTCTAACAGCTTACAAAACTCTTTGTTCGGAATATCGACCCCTATTAGCTTTCCATGAATTCCTCGAAACTGCTCAATTGATCTGGATACCTGCAAGTCTATTTCTTAATAATCGTCGGCAAATCTCGGAAAACTTATAGAGATTATTAATTAAAATATAATTCTCTATTAATTGACCTAACTTTCGATAACTCAATCGGTCCTTCACGTGATCTCACTGGGAGTCTAGGAGTTTAAAAGTGAATAACAATGCGTTAAGGAGTAAAGTAATCTGCGTACAGAAAAATACAATCTTTTTGAACTTCCCGATAGGAAGCTATTGGTTTCACCGCCAAAAAAAATCGTAATTTCATGAAATGTCGACGTTTCATGACCAGGAGAACACCCCCCCCATGTTTTTAGCGTCTCGTCTGTGTGTGTGGGGGTGTCTGTATGTACTCACTCCTTTTCGTTCACGATCCCGCGCAGGCGTGTCATCCGTTCGAAGCGAGTTTGATCGCGGCATTGACTTTGTCTAGATCCCATTCGGACGGGAGTAAATTTCTCCCCACCCCGTTCTGAATTCTTTAAACTAAAATCCTCTCGCCCTTTGTAAAACTTCGGAAGAAGGGTGTCTAAATTTCCACGTTAATATTTCACGCTATCGGGAAGTTCGTTACGAGGCCCGTCAAGGGCCGAATAAAAGAGAAAAATAACCCCGACCAATTTTTAATGCTAGTTGTGATTTTTTTTTTAGGAAAACTGTGAATTAAATCGAGATGAAAACAGTGGGGTACATAGATATAATTGACTTTATAAAAAATTTTTTAGAAACTTCCACAACTGAATAAAAATTAATGGCAAATTTTCACTGTTGATAAGTGATAAATGACAGAAAAATGAAAAACAAACCAATAGAAATGGAGCTTTTCTAGAGCAATAAGTAAGTGGAGAATTTACACTAGCAATAACTTTGTAAATTTGATAATACAAGGCGTAATGAGCATGGCACTCATGTCATCGTAGTCGAGTATATATTTAGTATTGCCCCACGTTCAACAAGAGTGACATTTGTTGTAATGAAACGATTGGAACTAATCTATTTGAAGGTTGAGAAGCTTTCAAATGGTTAAAGGATAAATCCTAAAAATTCGTATTTTTTCCGATCTCCCGAAAAAGTTTCTGAATTTTCATTACATTCAATTCTTCAATTCTTTCTGTTTACAATTTGTTGCAAGATTTTTATTTATTGCTTAGTAACAATCTGTAACAACCGAACATTATCGATCTAGTCTCGACAGCTATTGGTCCAACTTTCGATGAGCGTAAACCATTGATATCTAAAATTCAATGACCTTTATGACAGTCGTTATATATTTAGGTCATTCATTTTCATGTTATTCATTGCATATTTAGGAGTGGAAAATTTTGATAACTCTTCCATTGAATAACTTTTATCAGTGACTCACCAAACTCCTCGAGATGATAATATGTCCGCGTAATTTAATGAGTCTTGAATTATTCCCTCACCAAAATTCTAATTCATCATATTTTTATCGAGGTTCACTGAACTTCTAGCCTACGATCTGGTCGATTAGTATAGCGGGAAAAAAGTGTGTAACCCTGCGTGGATGGGCAATTCTTAACAATGGGCATTACGTAGAACGTAATAATATACTTCTCGTTAAGACTTTCGTCAGAGGGGGTATATATCTCTCGAGCAGAGAAACTCCAGCATTGATAGCGATGGGCGCAGAGCATAAATGTCAACGACCTGATGATATCAATATAAACCTACCTGACGCCAGCTTTAAGATACTGAAACTGAAATCATGAGTAATTTTCCTATTAAACAAATTATTCCGTCAGAATTGTGCATCGAATGAATTCATTCATTTTGTTTGTTGAGACGTAAGTCCTTAGATACACTTAGTACCAGGTGTTGAACTCTAGTGACATAATTATTGTCACACGTGAATAAAAATAGTTTGACTCATCTGACTATAGTCATATTCTTCCGTAACCCTGTCCGTTGAACGTTGTTTACAGACTATGTGACGAAAAATTATATTTGCCGGAAATTATTTTACTGGGCCATAAAATTTTCGACTCATGTGACCTCTGCCTTTCTCACTTTTATTACCACGCTTTCCAACTTTCCGACAAACTTTTTCAGCTTTGTGCCAAAGTAGTATATTTCAAATGCAAATTATGAAGGCCAATGTTCTACCCTTGATCATTATAATTGTGAGAAGGAATAAGTTGCAAACGTGGCAATGAAGTAGAAATGAATGAGAAAAAATTACTTGTAGATATTAACCGACGACAGTGGCCGATCGGTTAAGGCGCACGGCCGGACGGCGAAGCCCGCGTGGAGCGGGTTCGAGTCCGACTTGGGGCGTAGGATTTTTAATCTCTCGGAAACCGTCGAACGGGAGTCTAGACACCAAGAATCATTGGAGGAAAAGTTTCCCCGATGAAGCTGGGTTGATGGACGCCATGTCGGCCAAGGTTTTCCATGGTTTGCCTTGGTCACCGGACCAAGGAGAGTCTGTACATGGAGTACAGCTCCTGGGGTACAATGCGACATGGGTGGAGAGGAAGACCGCCCATGATACCGCAATTATAAAAAGCCTAATCGGCTATACATGGATAATAAATAATAATAATAATACTTGTAGATATCCTCACTCGTATACAACTGATTGCCTCCACAAAATTCGGTTGAGCACTCTTTTCAAACACCTGCTCGCCTTACGAAAATTAATTCCGACTATTGGTCAATATATGTCCCATTCAATGATTGTCATCGCATGCGTAACTACAGAAATCTTCAGAAGAATTTGTACAACGTGTTTTCACCTTCGTGTACTTGGACCTTCGATATCATTAGAATTCTTGAGCACATTCATAACCCCGAGGTCATGATTGGCCTTCCTGCAGGCCTTGACATAGGCAACTAAGTAGCAAACATGGAAAATAGTACATTACGTTACGAGTGTGAAAAAGGGGGAATGATAATGAATTCCTTATTTTTTTGTTACAGGTAGCATCAGCCAAAATGAAGGACGATGTCGAGGAGGACGAGTCTGCAAAGGCCAAACCGAGTACCTCCAAAGGCTCAACCACGCCTTATTCGTAAGTCGCCCATACTAACTTGATTCAACAATAAAAACATCGTAATTAACGAAATCCTGGTGTTATCAGAAACCGCGGAAAATTGGGGGAAAAAAATATTGATAGACCGCTAGGAGGCGGCCTCTGCTTCGCGAGAAAGACAGACGAATATTGATAGTGGGGGTAGCCAGCCGCCGCCAGTTTGCGGCCGACCACCGTCTGAATCGTGTCTCCAGACTTATCATTGATAGTTGTAACCCGTTTTTAACCCGTCTTGTTGTTGTGATTTTTCCTACCGTGGAAACATTAAAAAAATCATTTCCACCGCTAGCAGAATATAATCGCTAATCAAGGGAAAATATCCGTTTGAGTATGTCAGTTACAAAAAATTAGCTTTCAAGTTTCGAAAAGGAGTAATGAGGGTCAGGGTTGTTTGTGGGTGAAATTTTTAATTACTATCCGTCCGTCAGTATCGTGGTAATTCTCAAGGTGAAATACAACGACACAATACCCGATATACACTAACTTCCGCAATTTTCCAAGCTGCGCAATTCATCCGTAATGTGTTGAACATTGTCAAGGTCAAGAATCCAGATCACCGGTTATAGATAGTGGAACGTGATACTATATGTTTATATCGTTTACATACATTTTTTTTTTTCAAACAAAGAATACTTTCAGCTATTAAATCGCGTTAGTACTCGCGGTAATCTAAAATCGGTTTATTTTTATTTTCCTTGTATTTATTCAGTTTAAAGTGAAAGAGTGTGGTACTCGTGCGATTATTATTTCCGCAAGTAAAGAAAAATCTTGAAGCTGGAGTAATTCAAGTCTATGTGTTAAGTGATGAGAAATAAAAGAAGATACATTTAAGAAGAAATAACAAGAGTGAAAGAATATCTTGAGTTAAGGAGTGTGGGGGACATCGTGAAGAGTGGTCCGAAAATTGTCGGCAGAGTGACAAGCCGACCCGCCGTTAATAAATATTCCAACGTGTTCCCCGTCCCCTCTCTCTCCCTCTCTTTTTCACTCTTTCGCGCTCTCGCGAGAAGAGATGATCAGATCGCCGAGTGAAACGGTTGTATCAAAAATAAATGTAAAAGACAAGTTGGTATCTCAATAAAGACTAACTTCGGCCACTGAAAAATTTCAAGTATTAAAAAAACAAATAAGAGACATTATTCTACGTAACTCAGACAGACAAATTTTTTTGATCATATTTGCTACGGTTCGGCTGAGATAATACCAACGTTATCTGTCCTCGGGCATGATCGCTGTTGCCAGATTATTTCCAAGGCTAATTTTAATGCGACAAATATACACTCTGAAGAGGCCAGATGAAAATCATTAATTAAAGCCTTGACGGAGGGAAGGCAGTGTCTTGCCGCATCTATAACTGGAGCCACGTCAATTGACATCAATAAAAACATTAATAGGAGCCACAACAATCCGGGGAAATCCGGCCCCATCGAAACTGTCATTAATTTCAAGATGGCGGGAAATACTGATAGACAACGGCTTTTGATACTGCTAATAATTATTAATGCTTATGCATTTAAACTTGGTGAAAGTTCATCGGTTTATCGCGTCTCTGAGCGATAAGAGTGGATTTTTTTTAAAGAGATGTATGCATACCTTGATTTTAAATTTTTGAGAGTGCAGTGAAATTGTAAAATGTGGCCGAATCAGCAGCACCAGTATCGCCCCGGCATACCATCGCTAAATGAATCAATGGACACGAGGCAGTATCCAACTATAATGCCACCTGATACTGTTAACCAAACCATGACAATGCATCAGCATCAGAGAGAATCTGGACGAGAATCTGCTGCTTGTTCAAGGTCAGTCAGATGCTTCTAGGGGAACATAAACTTCAACGCATCATTTGTGTAATTTTTCCTGGTTTGAAGCGGAAAAATATAACCGGCTTCTTTCTTATGGATTTTTTGACTCATATATAATAATGAATACCTTGTGCCGACGATTCACTCCGCCCATTCTGATTTCACCAACTTCAGCCAATTGCCCTTGGGCCATCTTCCTCTGTATGGCTAATGATTCAAGTTTTCAGTGAACGAAATTGCGTAATCGAATTATTGGAGCGATGAACCGGAGCGGCGAGAATTTCCTGACCAGGGAATTCAACTTCTGGGTTATTTTTCTCATATCAATTTTCCTTGTTTTGTGATCTTCTGTCTTTTATGTGAACAATTTATTCTACTGATGGACGTTATTTTTTCATGTCGCATTCACTGCGCAGTAGAGAATTTAATGAGCGGTTTCACTAGTACTAACATTGAGAGACGAGATTCTCTGGTTGATTTGTGAGAGAAGTAGTTGGCTGTATTGTAGATGCCCCCGTAATTTTATGTGGACATGTCAATGCTTATCCTTGAACTTATATTTTCGAGCAAATTTTGAGGAACCAATAAATCTGAATTTTTCAATTCTTGTGGATTTTTTTGATGAAGTCTTGAATTTTTATAAACAAAATCTCGCGAAATATCATGCGAGAATTAAATGCAGTAAAAATTTTCTCAAAGTGTACGGCCAAAGCACAGACAACTATTTTAACAGTGTATTTCTGACATAAAGTACACATACTTTACACACTGCTTTGTAACAGCAACTCTACATATCTCAAAGAAAATATTCCAAAACCGAAGAATTTCCAATTAATTTCTATAAAATTGTTAACCATCAACGGGCAGTTTTAGTAACAGTTAAGGTTTTGTCTCGAAACAGCTATTTAATCTTTAGATCAGTGTAATATGAGATGATGAGTTATTTTAGAAAAGAAATAGTTGTTGGTCAACTGAACTTTAAAAACATGGATAATTAAAGAAATGATATTCACAAAGCTGGTTCTTCTGCTTTAGCTGAAGCAGGAAAGTGTGGTGATTTCATTGTCTCTAAATGATTATTTAATTTGACTAATATTTCATTCATCAAGGAACTGCACAAGACAGACACTTCTGACATCAGTGGGACTAATAAAAAAAAGTTTCTGATGGGTCATCAGTGAAGGCTGAACGACTATTTAGGCGTTGTAATGAGAATACAAGGTTGCACTCCAGTAAAATTGATTCGTTTTTTCAATGAACAATTTACAAAGGGATTTTTGTTCAATAATTATTCTGTCGTCAGTCTCATGGTCAGAGTTTTTCCACAGGTCGAAGAAAGGTTAGGGACAATTTTGTAGTATCAGTAAGTTAATGCTCTATGCTCATAAATTTTTATTACCCGTCACTGTAATAACTGTTGGCACTACTTACACACATGAATAATTATGAAACCAAGGTAATCTTCTTACGATGTGCATAATATTGCACAAAGTAGGCGTATCAAAATAAAAGTAAGGCCCGAATGGATGTATTTAGAATCATAGATATCGGCAATTCGATAGAATGTTTACATAGTTTCGAACTGTAATTTGCCTTGCCACGTAAAATCAGAGTATTCTTCTCACAAAAATCGATGAATGCCGAAAAAAATGTTTTTATTGTCAGAAACGTGTCGCTGATTTTCTCAAATTCATGTTCAATCATTAGCACGATGCACTGAATTATTATTACTGAATTATTGCTGAATTATTATTTTTTTAAATGATTTTTTCCCCTCATTCTTGTTTCAATAGCATTTCTCCATTAATGAATTTGTTTGTATCGTTCTCATTATGTGAAGATAAATGAAATCAATATGCATCTTGATTAGGCCATCACTCATTCAATTACTGCGATTCAGTTAGTGGTTCTCTCCTTTCAATTTTTTTGAATTTTCACGTCTTGAATATCAATGGTTTCCAAAATTGTATGACAACCTATGAAACCCTTTCAACACCTCGGGGATTGATTTTTGAAAAATGAAAAGAATAGGGTGCGTTTGTTTCCCATGAAGAGCCAATATTCTAATTTTACAAGTTACTGACTTCAACGGCTGAGTGACTTCCAGAATCATATGAGAAAATTTGCACCCCTTTCAACCCCTCAGGGTTTATTTTTTTAAAATAAAAAAATTTAGGTTTTTTTCTTCTGCTTATTCTCTTAAAATTCTTATTCTCGATTCATTAAAATCAAAATTAATAATAAAGGGGAAAATATAATGTAAATAGGTGTGACGGCCCTCAGTTAATTTCCGTAAGAAAGAATTCAATATTAAAATCAAAATCATCCATCGTGCGTTTTTTTATATAACAATTCCTGGCCGAATGCCAAATGCCAGTTCCACTGTCATGAAATCGATTCGCATTCATTCGAGTGCCATTCAATTGCTCATTGGAAACCTCCGATACCCTTCTCTTATTATATAAGATTATATATTGTATTTTGTCACTGCTGCTACTTTCAGCCCATGTTGAAGAGTGCCTTGTCATTTACTAGTAATCGAAATGCCGAAATTTGTAAACGAAAAGACTTTTTGTTTACTAGTAAACGAAAACTGGCACAATTCGCCACTCGCTGGACGTAACATTACTAACAAACAATAGAGTTCAGATCCACATCCGACGGGGTATTTCAACTCGTGTGATTGGCAGCCCTCGGCTTCCCTTCGAGCTGCCAAATTCACTCTCGTTACCACCCCGACGCAATTGTATCAAAATATACTATTATAGATCCAATTTTTTTGTCATGTTGATGGGTCATTCAACTGATTCTACCCATACGGATATAATATATATCGACGTTAATCCTCCATTCTCATAATTTACTTGCCGGTTACGTGAATCCTATGCCAATAACGATATGAAAATCTACCGCAAAGGGTCATTAACCAAAATCCAAAATTTATTGCTCAATTTAATTTCTAATCAGAAAGTCGCAATTTCTATTCATAAGACGTCATATAGTCAATTCTAATACTGCAACCTGATTGTAACCGGCAGCTTACCGAAATTTAGATAATTCTGTAGGGAGAAACCTCGTCTCGTGTAGGTGGGCAACTGTCGAACACTCGTATTTCGTTATTATGTCAAGAAATTACGTCTACATTTTGACCTCCCACGTAACCCTCGATTTATCCCGATTGTTACTAACGAGGTATATTGTAATTTGATGCGATTACAGAGAAATAGGCGCTTGTTAACTGAGAATATCCCATGAAATTGATGCTAGAGTTTTTGTTTCTGAAATTGTAGAAAGAATTCTGGTCTCCATATGTTAGTAAATTGGATGAACTCTCCGCTAATATTCGTCTCTCATCCTTTCACGAAGTATGTCAAACAGAGGAGAAATTAAGGAATAGGAGGTGTTGAACACTAAGAGAAAACAGTGCTTCGACTAAATAAGATGATATAATAAAACATTCTCTTGTCAAGTATTCTCAATAAGGAAATACAATCCCAACTTTTTTTCTAACAGGTGCACTGTTTAGATAAATATTTAGTTATCACAAGAGTATCTGAAGAGTAACAATCCCACGCTGGACAACCAAATGTTCAATTTTCTAAGATTCATTTACCGATAAATTGAATTTTCAATTGACAATTTCCATTTTCAAATGTTTTTATCAGCCGTCAAACCATCCCATTTCTATTTTCATAGCTTTTCTGTTTTCACCTCAATTCCCATATGCAATTTATGAAGCACAATTTGTCTTGATAATTCTTGAATATGGGTATCATTAAAATGCAGGGAGTGTCATTGCAATATCCAGAATAATCCCGCCGGGTGCTGAAAATCGTATTAGCCACGTGTCACTTTCAAAAGTTAGTGCAGCATGCGCTTGGACTTTCATACCGGCTACAAACTCCCCATTGTAGAATACACAGAGTTGATACATTACTCTGGATATTCGAGAATAGTGCCACTTGACAACTATGATCAATCAACCGTTGTGAACCCTATCGTTGATGTATCTTTCTTCGTTGTAAAATGTTGTTCAAGGTTTCTTATAAAATGGATTATGGATGAAGTAAAAAATGACAGCCATTGAAGCAGGTTTCAAACCGTTCAGGTGAATTCGACGGCTATAATTTAATGCAACTTCCTAAGACTCTCACTGCAACCCATAAATTGAAGAGTGTATAAATTACACGATCAGGATTCTCGGGGGCTTCACTCAACCTCAACTTCCAAAATGCAAATTGCACATCGAAGTGAAATTGCGTCTTATTATCCCCAGAAACTTCATTAAATCCTCAGACCATAATAAATGGAGATTTATTCAAAGATTTTCACAAGTGCGCCACACGGCAAAATACTTGAAATATGAAGTTTCGATCTATTTCTCGGGAATAACGAGAAGATATTTGATGTTGCAATTTTCCTGTTAACATCTAAAACCCGTGACACTTTAATTAACTTCGAGCCCTCAATTTCCGTTCGTCTACAGCAGGAAAACATCAATACGCGAGGGATTATTCAATCCCCTGAGATTTAATTTAACTGTCTTGATTTCGACGGTTTTATGAATTTCGTTCAGTCGGTATAAAGCAAACTGTAATGACTTGAACTGCTGCCCACCTGATGCTCGAAATTATTAAATCATCAGACAAAGTAAATTTGTAAGAATTATGTCGGGCGAACGATCACGAAATTATCGTTAAAATAATTATTGGTTCTCTCTTGGAACACGATCACCTACTGAAAAAGAACACCATAGTATTGGATGAAACAAGTGGGCCTTAGTACCTTCGACATGAATCCTAGAATAGGATTCCTGAACTGTCCAGTACGTCTAATGTGCCTATTCCAATTTGAAGACACTGAAATTTGGGCACACACATATTTGAAAAACGGAACTAAGATTGTCTTATTTTTAAACCCAAATTTTGTCAACGTTGTAATCCAGACGTAAACTCTACCACGTCGAGTTCTATAAATATTTATCGGGCATCGTCAGTCTCTATTTCCATATGCAACACTCCAACAAAGTTGCAAATGTTTATGATGGAAATGTAATCTAAACACATTCATCTTCCTGATAGTAGTTCAACAAACTGCGCAACACTGCTCAAGTCTCCCATTTTGACATTTGATCTATTACGCATGTGCATCCTGACTTGTGATAGACAACTTGATTTGCGCCCATCACCACGAGGATGCGAAACTAATCAGAACCGAGTTCGCGAAATTTTAGAACAAATTTCTCGCCATTGACAACCTTCTAACTACTTTAGACCTTTCTACCTACAACAGAGTTTTTTTTTAGCTTCAAGAACATTTCACCGATTTTCATTGATTCATCCATGATTTTTGTGGGATTTGTACAAAAGTACTATTGACTCAATAATTTATTACTAATTGTTAGTAACACCCTAAAAAATGATACAATCCCATAAGCCAGAATATCTGCACTCGATTGGTGTACTTAACTACATATAATTTGCCACTAGTTTAGTGTCTTTTTACACGGAGAAAAATATTCAAGAGAAATTACGTAACAAGTCACGTAAGGCGCGAGCCAAGATCCTTTTCAGGAATTTTTGTACGAATTAAGGAGAATAA
>JAPYZM010002381.1:0-14012 GCA_030522845.1 Psyttalia concolor
TTCAGTTAGGTTCATGGAGACTCTCAAATGAACTCTGATGACTTTAAAGGAACTCAGTCAATGATAATCAACATTGAATATGATTGCAAATTATTTTACATAAAAAAATCTTTAATTTGAAGAAGATAAAAAATTTTTCTCTTACTTCAGGAAAAGGGCAACATGATCATTCTACTCTAGACCCTAGCTTTAATTCTTATACCACCACTGGAGTCCTTTGAAGATCATTAAACTGAAGAATTTTATAATAAGCATGATTTTCCCGTTTGAAAATTTCTCCAGTTAATAATCCCAATTTTCTACTCATCAGAAAATTTCCTTGACAGAAATGATTTTTTTTCTCACGTATTAGTGAGTGGAATCAAATCATTTAGAGAATTTTCCATCTAAAATCCAAAAAAATATATTCAGTCATCTTCCCGTGAGGTCCTGGAAGCCTCAAAAAACCTCGGCCACTATTTCGGAACTCAAGAAAGGAATTTTCCAAATTCCTCCCACCGTTTCAAGCCTTCTCCGAAGCTCCGCCATTTCATTATTTAAAAGCCTGTAAATTTCCCTGAACATCAACACGAAGGGCGAGATATAAGTCACTATTAAAGCGTAAAATGGGTCACTGGGAGAAGTACCGAGAGACACTTTTTAGAACGGCAATAAACGTCTCCAAGGGCGACTACACGCCTCGCGCCGGCTTAACCCATTGTTCCTCTGTGAAATGAGGGTCGAGGCGTGAAAAACGCGTGCCAAAATCCCCCAAGACAGGCTTCAAAAAAATCTATGACGGAACGAAAGAGATGCGACTCCTAACCTACTGGTATTGTTCGTCCTCGGCTCCTTTTAGGGTCGTATCCCGTGAAATTTAGGGCCACTCATTGCGACAATTAACAGTCTCACTTCGTTGAGTAAGAAAATACTTGGAAAATGATCCATCAATTTCCAAGTGGGAGAGCAGTTAACGAAGCCCAGGATTTCTCTTGTACTGGTCGTACTAATCATTTATAACTTTTCACCTTCAAATGAGTTAAATAATTTCCAAAAAAAATTATACTATCTGAATTTATAGAAATTTAAGTAGCGACCGCATTTGAAGGTTCAGTCATTGAAAATATAATGTCATTTAATGTCAAATCTTGCTTATAATCTCAGGGCGCTATTTTTAGTGGATAATATCTATTTATCATGATGAGGTTGAAAATTTCAGAGCTCATTGAAATTTAACTGACGCCCCGACGTCAATAAGCCGATTATTCCGAATTTGTAGCCTAAGGGGTCAGATGGGCTTCAAAATTTCAGAAAAAGGATTTTATTTTATTAATTTTTTTAGGACGCGTTTTTTTAATCGCATTTTTCTCGAAACTGTTTTTCAAATCCGTACCTACGACTTCTCACGTTATGAACCGACCGGCTCCAAATTTTGCACATTTCTTCAATATAATATTTTCTCGTCGTTGAACGAGGAAGTTTTTTTTATTATAACTAATTTTCCAAGGTCATACAGTGTGAAAATTTGAACTAATTTCTTAAAGTAAATTTCTTAAAGAATGTGACATAAAATTCTAAATCCAAGTCTCGCAATACCGATCTAGTGGCTAAATCCTTCCCAAAAAAATTATAAAAATAACAAATAAAAATTCTCAAACGCCCGGATTGTCGTCTCCCATTAATCTATAATCAACTCCTGTAAATAATTCTACATTATCAACTAAATGACACTTACAAAAGCCAAAATTCTCCCAAAATTTCCAGAAATCCTTTGAAACCTCCTTTCCAGAATTCCCCCGTTCACTCTCCCCGAATCCTCCAATTGTCTCTTAGCCTCGCTGGCCTCCTCATTGTCCCTCTTCATCTCCGACTCGAGGCGTGAAAAAGCGTGCCAAAATCCGCCGAGCCACGCTTAAAAAAAAAAAACTATGACGGAACGAAAGCGATGCGCCTGCTAACCCAGTACCGCACATCCCGGGGCTCTCCTCGAGGTCGGCTTCCATAAAGTTTTATTAGTTCTGCTCATCAGACGTAGGATTTACAACCTCCGACGAAGTGCAAATTCTATCCTGTCAGGGTAGATGAACCATGGCAGTGGGTCACTGCGGCGAAAAGGGTCTCGTGGACGCCACGCTGGGACCGGGGATGCTGCCCGCTCCCTAGCGCGGCGGGGGAGGGGGAGGGCGACAGCCTTGAAAGTATCATTACCCTCCTAGTAACTCAATGAGAGAGCGGGGGAAGGAGGGACTTGTCGGCAATAGCCATTCTCTCCGAAGACATGAGCGTGCTTTCCCTTTTTTCTTACCTCCGCCTGGACGACTCCGGGGGCGATCCCACGGGCGACTCGAGCCTGGCGAAAAAAAAAAAGAACAAATACGAAGAAGAGGAGTGTAAAAAAAATATATGGGACGTGCAATTCCGTCGGAAGGAGGACGGTAGCTCTCGGTATATACTGAAAAAAGTCCTTCTTCCTCTTGTGCGACTTATCAACCGCACGAGGACCCGAGTGCGACGAAACCCTTGAGGATTTATGGCGCTAGCCGGGATTTACTCCTGTTGGACGCGTGGTAGTTGTTCTTTTTTGTATAGTTGCAGGCGCTGGACTACGGGGTTATGCAGTCGGGGGATGAAAATTTATACGCCTGCGCCAGCGTTCTTCGGCTAGTGGGTTGTATTTCTTCGGAGAAATGAAGGGAGACGTAATATTTACACTGACGAGCCGGGGGAGGGGGAGACTGTAATAAGCCAGATGGGGAAACAAACAAATTGGACGTTGAGAAAAAATTATTTGGGGGTGAGGATTTCTTTTTCGGAGGCAGTGTCGGATGGTATTTATGAGGGGGGGGGGGGGCTATCAGGGGGGGGGGAAGTGTTTTGGTGTCCGCTGGAAATTTTTGGAATGGAAATTAAAGTTCAGGGTGAGTTTTAGAGGAAAAAATGACATTTCGGGGAACGTCTAGGAGTCATTTTTAGTCATTCAGTCATTCCTACAGTAGATTTCGGGTTTAATTCTTCGCGGCATAATGTTGGATTGGACAAATTATGATTTTCGCTCAGTGGATAATTTCAATGGGCTTACTGTGAATAATGGATTTTGTATGGAAATTATTTATATTAAATATTTTGGTTCCGAGGACTGTAAATTAGTAATACTGCTGTGGATATTTAATTATTTACTTGTATTACATTAGATTCCAGAATTATAAATAAGTAATAATTTTTTTTTTTTAATTATGTGGGTTACAAGAAGATGCCGAGTTTTAAAGCAGACAAAAGTTTTCGGAAAAGTACGCACGCCTGCTGTGGTGGCGCCACTTGCCGAGGAAATGAATTCGAAATCCCATGCAGGCCTGACAATTTTTCCAATAATTTACATCTATTTCCCGTCAATTCAATTTAAGAAATTAGATCAAATTCTTTAGATATTAAAGAGGATCTCGAAAATCCACCGGAGAAGTGTGAGACAAATAAATTAAATTTCATGCCAAATGAATTTCCCATTGTTTTTCTCTCGTGAATTCAGGGATAAAATTTCAAATATTAATAACTCTTCAAAAACTCTTTGTTTATTCTGAAAGTTCAGGAAGGACCGAAGTTAAATTGTTAACTTGTAAAGTAGATGTCAGTGTAATTAGTCCATCAGTGGGGGAGGACGAGAGAGCGCCGAAGAAGTAAAGAATTGCGGAGTTGCAGAGGATAGGTCTCTGATGATTCTCCAACAATTTTAATTTGCTGGAAGTAAGTCAATAAATTGTTATTTCTCTATATAAATCCTCGTATTTCCTTCATTTATCACAATTGCAATGGCAAATACGGGGAACCAAATTACAAAAATCATGCGCAAGAAGTATTTACCCAAATGAAGGCAGTAGAATAAATTTACCGGGAAAAATCAATACCCATTAACATTTTTCTGCAGCCATAATTTTTCTCTGAAATCCTTACGATCATCTAAAAAAATCACTGTAATTTTAAACAAATAAAAAACAACGCTCCGACGGTTTTTCATGCGCGAACTTACGTCAAATCCTTCACAAATAGAATATACAGGGATAAAACTTGAAATATTAATTACTCTTCAAAAAACTCTCTTTGTTTGTTTTGAAAGGTTTACGAAAGACTGCAGTTAAGTTGTTAACTTGTAAAGTGGAAGTCAGTGTAATTAGTACATCAGCGGGGGAGTACGAGGGAGTGCCGAAGAAGTAAAGAATGGCGGAGTTGCTGAGCGTAGATCCCTGATGGACTCGCCAACAATTTTTCTCGTCAACTCTTTTTTTTTTTCTTCTGCAGCGCTGCCACCAGAGATGAAGAAATAAGGTAGAGCGTGGCTTGTATATCCCTGGAGAGTATAAACAGTGGCGGGAGAAAATAAAGAAGGGTCAAGTGAGATTTCATTAAGGCAACGTCGTGAATTAACAATTCAAAAACAGGATTAGTGGCTGAGCTGAAGATGCTGCGGTGGAAAATTGCGAGGATAATGGTATAGTTTTGGCTGAGGTATAAAATTCAATTTCATTATTTTGACGGGACGATAGGGTCTGTAATGGGATAAGCTCGTCGTTCATACACGGCTTTTAAAAAGAATGAACACACCCTGGGATTATAATTTGTTTTTATACTCTGTGTACGAGATATGGAGGGAAAACTGCAAAACCTTCCGACTTTTGGAAAATTTTTATTATAAATTTACGATGAACGGGAAAAATGGAAGATACCATTTTCTACTCTTAAAAACGACAAAATAACGGAAGACGTTTTGAACTTTTGGAAAGAAAATATCAATTCGAAAAAAATCATTGTTGTACTCAGCCTGTGAAATGATTTACGGAATTGACGCTACAATATATTCTGCCAAATTTTTCTTTAATTTAATTTATATATTCTAAGTTTGTAAACAAAACTTTTGTCCACACGTCTTACCAACCCCCCGTAAATCTCTCAAGAGCAACAATTGAAATAAATAAATAAATAATGAATTAAAATTTTCTGCACAACTGCTGGTCCGTAGATTACTTTTAGACTTTGAAGACCATTTTATTTGAAAGTTTTCTTTATTTTTTAGAATTTAAACAAATACCTCATTGATTTATGTACCTCAATTGAATAACCAATTGAGCACATTAATTTAAAAAATTTAGTGACGCACGTATGCCATAAAATAACAGCAACAGCCGGAAAATGTCTAAAAATATTGCACCTCGAAATAAATTTCATTGTAATAAAATCAGGAATAAAAATAGAGGAAGAGCGCCCGAGAAAATTCATAATTTCTAAATGGCAGGATTCCTTTTTTAAATTTAAACAAATACCTCATTCATTCATGTAGTTCAGTTAAGCAACTAATAGAATGGATTAATAAAAAAAATATAGTCGCGCACGCGTATCATAAACTAATAACAACAGTTGAAAGTTATCGAAAAATATAGGGGCTGGAAATAAATTTCATTGTAATGAAAATACGAATAAAAATAGAGGAAGAGCGCCAGAAAATTGATGATATCTAAATGGTATAGGGTATTGGCCTGAGAAATTCGATTCAGATATAAACGATACCTGATGTTAGATACGATATACTCGAGCGTATTAAACCGGAGCTCGGCTGGTGGGTGTCTATTAGATCTATCGGTTACGTACCCCACGTGAATATTAAGGGGTATGTGAGAAACGCTGTGTTATCTCCTAACGATGGAATCGCTCCCGGCACAATCATGGCCTACCGGGCCGGGTGGGGTGATTGTAGTTCGGGATTATAACATGGAGGCAAAAGCACATGCTTATAAGTTGAAAGGAGCGAGTCTCTCGAAGCGGGAGAGGAAATGTCGGTAGTCGTCGTGTTTAACGCTCGCCGCAGAGTTTAGGATCGTGTGTTGGGGCATAAGTTACTCTTACCAGATCAGGATACCCTTGGGCTAGCCAGAATAAACCCGGGCCCTGGAGGGTCACTGGAGTTTCTATAACAGGGCATTTTGAATTTTCAGAAGTTTCCATTTAGCTACCTAGAAACACCCACGGGCTAGTCGTAAATACTGTTGAAGGAAGTCAGACGTGCTTTCACCTTGATGACCAATAAATTCTTGCTGTGATATTTCAGTCAATTGGGGGATTGAATTCGGGGGAGAATTGATTGGATATTGGAGATAATTAATTTGTTACTGGCAGAATTTATTAATTCTTCATTTGGGTCGAGGATGTTATTTAATTAACTTCGACCACCAATAAATTCTTGTGTTATTTCATTCAATTGGAAGATTGAATTTAGCGGATGATTCATTAGATATTGAAGCTAATTAAATAATTAATATGTTGCTTGAAGAATTTATTAATTCCTCATTTCGATTGGGCAGGTTGTTTCAATTAATTTTAAAAACGTCAGTTGTACTCTCATTTTTATGAGCAATAAATTCTTGTTGCGTTATTTAATTCCATTGGATGATTGAATTTAGGGAAAAATTCATTAGATATTGAAAATCATTAATTAATTAGTTAATTTGCTACTTGAAGTATTTATTAATTCATCAGTGGAATTGACAAGATTGTTCAACTAATTTTAAAGAAATTGATTTGCATTCAGTGACTACAAAAATTCTTTGTCTCGTTCAATTCAAATGAAATTCCCTACAATTTAATTTCGCCCGAAGGATTGAAAGGGAGACCTATTTTATTCCAATCAAATGCAATATAAATTGAATATTCAAAATTGTAAAGTGAAATACTGAAATGAATGTGGAAAATAAATTATATATTTCCCCCCAACGGGGAGGAAAAAAATCGTAATTCTCATTGAAGTAAAAAATAATAATTTTTCCTCAATCAAAATTAACATGACTCGTGCGATAACTACTCACAAAATTTTCCCATTATTAATCAACAATTCCGTAACTCTTGAAATTTAATTCTTCGTCTTCTTGAATTTAAATAAATTTCCCAACAATTTCATTCCGCCAAAGGGATACGAAGAGAGACAACTATTTTATTCAAATGAAATTTGACATAAATTGAATTTCCAAAGTTGTAAAGTGAAGTAAGACATCACTGGTGAAACTTGTTTGAACTGAGTCTTTCTCTGATACACCATTACGGCCCGGTGATATTTCCTGGGAGGGATCTCAGGTAGTCCGCACAGTGGAAGACACAAACGAGTATATCCTGAGATTTTGGACCGAGGGGATTGAATCCCTCTCGTCCTACTGCTTCCCATATACCTCCAGCACACATCCTTTTCTACTTTTATTTTATTTTTTTCCTTTTCAGAGAAGATTCCTCCAGCTTTTCCTGTTTACCTAGCTGGTCTCAATAATGTCGTTAAAGTCCTCCCGCCCATTGGTGCGATGTTGGCGATGAGCCGTGCGCCCCGGGTCAGCTCTGAAAATATTGGTTCTTCCTTTTTATTCAAGTTCTCTTTTTTTCCTTGTGAGGATAGCGCCAGGTGACCTATCCTACGGTTTCGCTCAATTAGAAGCGGCGACTAGACAGGAAAATGGAACATCGTGGAGAGAATATACAAGAGTAGCTGTCTACTGTTTACTCAACTTATTCGGGGACGAAATTGGGGTGAAAAGGGAGAAAATCTCTCCAAATATTTCGCCAGTTATGCTTTATATTTCCTTCTATCTGGAAAATGTCCAATGCCGAGGGGAAAAACGATTCAACAGACATCAATTCTATCCGCGACAAGTTAATACAAGCTATCCAATGTATTTTATCGAAGAATTGACAGAAAAATGGAAAAAAACTGATCAATTTTTTTACTAAAAAATGTTTTGCAATGAGAACAAGATCTCAACTGCAATTCTTCTGTCAATTTCAAATAAAAAATGAGGTGTTGCTCTGACTAATCAACCATTCATCTACAAATATTCCAATACAAACAAACTTATAACAATAACTCGAAATAATTTAACAAATTACAATATAATTTTGTATTTTTTTATTCTGCAATGATTGATGTAATTTTTTGACACTTCAGCGCCGAAAAAAATATTTTGGGCTCCTCTAAAAAATTTAACAATTTAACTATCCATAACAAAAATAATAATTTTTTTTTATGCAAAAGTTTAATTCGTCTCCATAATTTTTCATATAATCATTGTTTTTTTTTTACACAGAGAGGAACAAAACTAATAAAGACAGACAGAAAAAAAGTCAGCGAAGGCAGCTCACGAATGGGGTGCCTATAAAATAATAATGGTAGTAGGAATGAAAAATAATAATAATAATATAGAGAATGAAATGCATCTCATGCATGAGCATGAGAGATTCTCATAAAAGAATTGATAAAATCCCAATGACAATTTCCTGGTGGTTTTTTTTATTCCTTACTCTCCGGAGTAGCCCCACGGCTGCAACCTAATAATTGAGTTTTCATGAAGGTCTTCTCCTTCTGCCCGCATTCTTTCATTCCCCCCCGTACTATTCCATTTATATCTCATTTTTCCCAGATTCGATTGCTGCGGGGCACTATGAGGTTAGAGTAAACACAAGAGGAGCAAACAGTATTGAGCCATTTTATGATCCTTACCCGACTCTTGGCCTTCTCTCTGCCACATTTACAACTTACTGTTTGCAATGTACTCGGGCGACCTTTCTGATTCCGCGGCATACACGCTTTGCTACTCCTCCTTCTGTTGGCTTTTTCACCCGATGATTCCAATAATGATGTGTATTGGCTGGGGAGGAAAATTGCAATACTGAGTAGATGGAATTTTTAGGGATGAATTGTTGAATTTCCTTTTGAAATAATGTGTAGTGGAAATTAATTTATATTTTTGTTTGTACTTACGCCTGAAGATGAAGAGCATTTTAATGGATGAAAATTCTGGGAAGGATGAGGCATGGGGGTTGGGCTTTAGTTTTTAAGGTCTAAATAGAGTGGAATGAATGGATTGAGTCACCCGAGGTCCAGGTCGTACTTCTTCCCTCTGTCATTTAGTCAGTTCTTCCAATGAATTGGGAAAGAGCGGATGTGTCTTCCCATTTTTTAAAATTGGATTCTTCCATTATCCGATAAAAATCACTGAAATTCAGGGTAACTTATTTTTCTTCAGAATTAATTCCAGATTCCAAAAATTGAACACTAATTTTTTTTTCTCTTTCTATTGTCAACGAAAACACAGCCGTTGATCCTCAATTATGTAATCAAACAAATAATTAAAATTGAAATTATTGCAATCGAATTTAAAAATGTGCAAAACTGGTTATCCAAATTTATCCATTGAATCCTCGATCACTGGTTCATATTTCTAGTTTTCTGTGCGCTCCACTCTTCGATGATTTAAATCATAACGTGCACAGGTTGCAGGGCGAATTGGCGACATGAAGTGCCTGCGATTTTTCGAGATCATGGATGCCAATAAAAGCTGAAATACCTGCCTCTTGACAATGATATATTGCATCAACTGAGTGTTCATAGAGACTATGAAACAGTACCCAATAACTGTCATTTTACTAGCTATGAATTGATCCTCATCCTCTCTCTCCCACTCTCCCTCGCACTCTCTCGTTCTGTCTCTCTCTCGTACGATATTCCACAACCATTAACCTGCAGAAATGGCAAAACGAATTTGTTTAAAAGCTTTTGGAACGCGACTCCTCTCGGGTGACGTATAATTTCAACGAGGATCGAATTCCTACCGTTCCCCATTCCATCTTCTTTTCCCACACCATACTCCACCCAGCATCGAGACATTCTAAATACACCCGACGCACGATTTCGATTCGCGGCGGAGTGAAAAGAAACAAAGAGAGAAAAATAAAAATCGCATTCGAGTTCAATGAAATGAGGGAGAAAAACAATCTGAATAAAACAAAAAATGAGGGGAGGAAAAATAAAATAAAAATGCTGGGTTCCCACAATCGCTATTTCTTTTTCGTGAACCCTCTGATTTCCGGTTATACGCGGGATTCTCTCTCCAGCCGTAGAGTGGAGACACGACGACGACAGAACAAAGATGTCGTGATCCTTTGGAAATATGTCCCAGTGATTTTCGGTCGGGCTCTTTCCGAGTTCTCTGTGCTTATTCGGGGGCGGAGGGGTGGGGTGGGGGATTTTAAATCCAGTTGGATGCATCTTGTGGAGGACTGGAGGAGAATTCTGGATTCTCAATCGCAAGGAGTTCATTATTTTTTCATCAATTATTTATGAATCTGTCGAGATAGGGCATCAAAGCCTGTCTATTACTCGACACGCGTATCGACATCTGATTTATTAGCCCCCCCCCCCTTTTAAGTCCCAAAAAATGTGACTTCACCAATCATAAATAAAAAAATTAATTCGGCAATTCCCACCCCCCTGCTGTCGAAACTAATTCATTTAACCGATTCTAAAAAATTCAATAAACATTTCCACTTTCAGCCAACCCCTTCCTCAATCATCCCCCAAAAAATCCACTCCCGAATCCCCGAAATCATCCGGCAAAATTCATTCGTAGAATCTTTTGTTGCCGTATCATCCCTCAAGAACTCGTAACGGCATATAAATCTCCCTTTCGACAAAAAAAAAAGCCGAGTGACATATATTTTACAGCGCAAAATAAACACGAAATTACATTGTCGATCCTCCCTCCTCATGAATTGTCCCCCAACCCGAGCCTGCGATCCTGAACAAACATCGCCGTTACAACTCCATTTTTTCCTCCTTCTCCCCCCCATTTTTTGTGACCTCCCCTCCCTCCCCCTCCCGCCGGCCGGATTCACTTGCCCCCGCGAACATGACGCGGCGTTTGCCCGCTCCAAGCTGAGCAAATAGTCCAAAGCCGATTCCTGCATTGGATTTTTTTTTTTATCCCATTGAGCCGCGGCAGTTCATGGGCCTCGAACCTAGCAATTGTGTCCGATTCGTAGCGGCGAGTACATTAATGTCTCATTCCACGCTTACACAACCACTCAAACTTCCATTCCACCCATAATCATTTGAAAATGCTCAACCGAGTCTCTCCCTCTCCCTTTCATCTTTTTATTTCCATTCTTTCACTCCAGCTTCTTCCTTTTTGTCCCTCACTCTCCCGACGCTCCATTGATTACGCATAAAAGCAAACGTCCATCCTGTTGAGTAAAAAGGCCCCTTATATACATTAGTATACTATACACACTCATCTGTTCAAATCACACGCTCTCAATAACCACGCTCTCCTCTTTATTCGTCATGTCAACTCGATGGAGCTCTCTATTTAATTGCCCAAATTCCTTTTTGAAACAAACAATGATTGAAAAGTCTGCATTGGAGAGAAGGTGAAATCAATTGATGCTTATTTGGGGGAGTTCCTCGTTGACAAATTGACGGTAATGACAAAGATGCTGCTCCTGGGGGGGAGGGGGCTCATTCATTCGCGAAATTATGGTCTTACTCTGGCTTGAAATCAGTCCAAAATTATATGGGGACAAATTTTTACTTGTAATGCCCCGTCCCAGGGAAGTATTGCCGACAGAAGCCGGCCTGCTTGGGACCTGGCCTAAGACCTAAAAATCCTCAATCAGAGCTGGAGCGTTGGACCAGTCCCACGAAACCTGAAAAAAATTACATTTTCGAATTTTTCAAGGATTAAATTTTAAGATCCTGCGAAATGATAAAAAAAATTCTGCACTTCTTCCGGCTCACCCTCGGATTTTTAATTTTCCTTCCAATAATTTTCCGAAAGTAAAAGTCCTCACGTAATCCAACAGCTTAGCAGCAAGCCCTCGACTCAATTCCTCCCCAAATCGTCCCCTCAAAAAACAACAGGCGAAAAGTCCAACCGAAGGAGAAGTAGAAAATGTGAAATCAATTGATCCCCATTTGACAGAGTTTTCGTTGACAAATCGACGAAAATGTCAACTCCAAGTGTCGCTTCAATAGGACACAAAAGAAGAGGGGGAGGGGGGTGGGGAAAATAAAGATAAGAGAAAACAGAGAAAATCTCGTTGAAAAGAGGGAACTGAGAGATAACTCCACTAAAATAGAAGTGGGTATGCTTGCAAGTGGAATCCAGCAAAGGATTCCAAGAGACAAAAGAATCTATTATAGATTTTTTCAGAAGTAGATGTATACGACAATCGCATGGGGCCCCGTGGATGAGATGGAGCATCGGGCACTGCCGTTTGCCGGGGGATTTCGCTTTGCCAAGAGAGCGCTTATATAAGGGGCTCACTTCGTTACTCCAGACTAACTCTCGTCGTCTTAAAGTAACGGGGGGTGAGGAGGGCTACAACGGGAGGTCCTTCCTCTGCTGGGTTCGATCTGCTGGAAAGAAGAGGGGGAGGAAAAAAAAACGAATGTCGAAAGGAGTAAAAAAGACAGTGCAAGTATAGTGGGGATGCCTCTCCCCGGACGTTTAAAGTGTCTAGCTGGGTCGAAGACTATGGAGAGTATACCCTTAGGGAATTTTCGAGTGCCAACGTTCGATACAAAGTATCGAGTGTAACGAGTCGTGCGATAAGTATTTTTGCCATCCACTTGCCAACTTTGTTTTTTATATTCAAACTTTGGGTGATTTTTTTTTTCCAGCACTCAGTGCTCGGGGATGGTAGATGGGACGGCCAAAAGTATTGAAGTTTTTTTTTTCGAGGGAATAATTTTTGAGAAATGAGGGGAATAGGGAGAACTGCTGTTAGTCATCCATTTTTGGATTATTTATGTGATGGAAAAGTCAAATTGGGTGGAATTAAAATTATTGCAGAGGGTCCTATTATTATTGTTAGGTAGAGAGTTGAAGTCTGTATATAAAATTTATTTACACTCGATATGATACTTAATTGTTAACTTACATGCTTTTAGATATTGACGAAGTATTCCTGTATATTTGTAGTCTGCTCCAGTTGCAAAATTTTTTGCTGGGTAAGGGGGAGTGCAGGCGGGCTTCCTCAGTCGAACTGACCATTTGTTCCTTGGTGTCTGTAAATTCGGATGAACTGGAAAATTAATTGCGTTAATATGCAGTGTTAATGTTAATATTAATATGCAATATATGAACTTAATTCTGGAATTGATTACATTACTTAGATTAATTAATTAATTATTTGAGAAAACTTTCGAAACATATTCCGTACTATTCCGATGATTTTTTGATAGTTTACATTTTTTGTTCCGGAGGCGCGGAGATTGTCTATAGTATAATTCCAAATATTTGACGCCTTAATTATTGTTGAGATTCAATAGATAAATTAACACACAAGAGAGAACAAAAATCGAGAAAACATTCGAGAGTCTGGCGGGTGTCCAAAAATATCCCAAGAACTGGAGATAAATTCTCAAAACGAAAAAAAAATCTCTTTCTGTAGATTTTCTTTTGATTGCCAAACGCAGTTAAATGAGAAGCGCAATTAATATCTGAAATCTGGATATTCATATTCAAAAGTTCGTAAAAAAAATTAATTCACTAGTTAAATCATTAACATCGCACTTAACGTCGACGAGCCTATTCCCATTTCCTCTAAATTTTCGCGGAACATCACGCGGAAAATGCCTCAATTATTTAATAAATTTTAACGAACACGGCGCGAGCTCACTCGAAGTGCATTCCATCCGGAAAAAAGCCGGCCAACAGAGATCAAGAATTACATATACAGATTTAAAAGTAATACCTGAGACTGAAGTAAAAAAGGATTCTTGAATAACAATCTGCCCTGCGTGTCCGTAATTGGCGGACGATATCCACGGGCTTCACCAGTCCTGTCTGCGTGTACGTGTGAGTTTTAAACGTCTGGGTAATGTATCCAAGCAAGTGTCGACGGATTGTGGCCTCGAAGTGTGTAAAGAAGAGAGAGAGAGATAAAAACGGCTTAAGGGATACATATCGAGGGTTTGTTTCTGGGTTCCAATGGAAAGAATGTGAAAATAAAAGCAGCGAGAGCGGGAGAGAGAGAGAGAGATGCGGCGAATAAGAAGACCAAACGGTCTTTTGCGTATTGTGAAATAGTGAAGAGAGAAGTTGAATGCAGAAGGAGAGACGTCGAGGAGAGGCTTGCGCGAATTTAGACTCTTCAGTGGTGTGTCTTTTCGAGCATTGAGGGGATCCCAGAAGGCAAAAGACCTCTCGGTGAAGAAGAAAGAAGAGTAGACG
>JAPYZM010002382.1:0-14007 GCA_030522845.1 Psyttalia concolor
TCGTGGGATTATATCACTCGCCTTCGGCTCGTGATATAAACCTCCCACTCGCCAAAAACCATTTTTTTTCACTTGTTACGAAATATACTGTTTTGTTATAATCGGAATATAAGGATTGATTTATTCTTTTATTACTGCCTTTAAAAATGTTTTTAGATTACGGAAAAACTTTCTCGTAAGAACAAATTGTCGAAAAAAGTTTACTTAGAAGATATTTTGAGTTAGATTAAGGAACAAAATAGACTAAAAATATTCTAGAAGGCGGAAAAAAAGTCGATGGTTAGTAAATTTAACATCAAATGAATGGAATTCAAGAAATATATGGCTCGCTACGAAATCGAAAAAAATTTGAGAGATTATTTTCCAGTTTCTTGAATCATCAGAAAATAGTATATTGTGCAACTAGTGCGTAAAGTAGCACTTTTTCGCACGAGTCCTAGGCGATCACACGAGGCGAAAAAGGCGATACGCACGTGTGGGACACCTAATTTTTTGCAATACCTGCCAAAACTCGCTTTGAGGGGAGGTTTGAGGGCAAAGTGGTTTTTTTTTGTGTGCGGAGTGCGAAAAAGTCAAGCTTCGCTTGACGCACTCGATTTTCATTTTACACACGATTTCTGACTTTTACGCACACTGTGCGGAAAAGTACCACTTTACGCACGAAAACCGGTATCCAAAAGTGAACTTTTTGAGAAGGTATTGCAAAAATCTCTATTGATTTCTAAGAGAGCGAGGGTCAGCAGTGGACTCATTTGGTGTGAATACCTCATATTAACTCGATTGAGGAAAAAAAAAGCGATTAATAGGTCAATTATTGGAAGGCCCCTGCAAAATGTTGGACTGCTTTCGCGTTTTTTCCAACAAGTTTCGTCCAACGTTTGAAAATCAAGCGGGCGATGCGCGCGCTACCATTACCTATATGTCTACGACGCTTTATCGATTATCGTTCTGACGTCCGCAAGACAGACGACAGGTCGAGTTGAAAGTGAAAATTCATGCTAGACGTTTTATCCTGCTCATAGCCATTATAAAATGAATATCGTATAAATTTCGCAGTAAATCACAACAACAGCTAACATAATACCATATTTGAAGAGTAAGAAATTTTCAAACGTTTTTGAATAAATCTCCAATATTTAACAGCATTTTTATATATGTATTTTTTTAATTTGAAAGGACTCGAATGATATTCAAGAGCCAATGATTTATCAAATTTACGATTTTTCTGGACAACTGAATGGAATGAAATTTTCCATGTTGAGAGTTTTTCGAATAGTCAACGATAATTTTGTATTCGAAATTTTTGAGTTCGAAGAAAATGAAAAAGAAAATCTTTATATATTTTTATGAATTATAATGATTTTTTTCAACTTTTGCGAAATAATTAAATTCTGAGTGAGTGAAATGAAATCTTGAAATAAATCGTTGGGGGTTTGCCCCTTCGACAGTTTTTTTATTTTTCCTTAATTGAGCATAAATTTGGACTTATCCAAAGAAAAAATCAGATTTTAATGGAAGCGAGTGAAGGTCAAGTAAAAATCCTCGCTTAAAATTTGACTTTTCTCCCTATCCCATCGAAAACTGGTCCAACGTTTCAACGAATTTACAACGTCCATCAAATACCCGCATATCACAAACAAGCCCGATAACATATTGTTCCAACGAATAAATCCCCGAGAGCATGCAATCACGCTTAAAACCCCATAACCCAACAACAAACATGAAAAAAAAAGTGCACCTTTGTTGAAGAATGGCGGACTCCAAGGGTAGATATCACCGTTCGGTGTTTCCGCCGGTGCAGTGCCGTAAGCCCGAAACATCTTCCCCCCCTCGGAAACCGGATGCTCTCCCTCTTCCGTAATGAATTAAATATGCCCGCCAATCCTCCAAACTCCTCCGCCGCAGTGAGCACTGCTCAACTCCACGAACAATAACCCAATGATTTTCAACTCAATGAAAGCACTATCAGTACTTATTCACCACAAAACGAAAAAAAAAAATCGCGTTACGAGATTCGCGTTGGCCTTCGTTCAACCAGGAGAACTATTACGACACTCCGCGGACTGACGGTCGGACCCTCGCGATCGCGTAACGCGCCGAAGAATCACTCGATGATTACGGAATTTCCTCCTCTTTTCAATTTCCAGTGCTTTCAATTTTGCCGATTTTCAATTCTACCACTCCACAATTGCGCCAGCAAAAGAAAAATCCAGGGTTACGGGGATTTTTTTTATTATGCGTTGACCCTTGCAGGCACTTGTCTCTTTACTCTCGTTATCCCCCAGCTGTCTCACTCGATTACCTCTCCCCAAGGTGATCTCGAGTGTGGCCACGCGGTCGACGCATACACACAAACGAGTTGAAACACCGACAGACGAGTGAGACCTTGCTGCGGCGCAAACTCACCGCAAACATGTATACACAGTTCTCCTCGTGATGGAAAAATTGCACTTCAATTACTCCGTTTTGCACTATTTTTTCATCAGCATTACCATGAATTTTCCGCGATTAATGGTATTTTCACCGAAATGTTGACGCGTTATTCTCGTAATCGCAATTGTCACTTGACTATGAAATTTCCATTTAATTAAATTCACTCCGGGTATTTATCGAAGTGACAGTCTTGATAAAAAAAAAAAAGGGAAATCAGAAATTATAATAAATCTCACTTAAGATATCACACTCGTTGTAAACGTTGCACTTAATTAATTGTTGAAACTTGAGACTGAGGTTTTTGAATTTGGCTCGGCGCGTGCGTTTGATTGGACCGCGTGACTTTGCCCACGTGCACTTTAAAACACTTCACACGATGTTTCGAGAATCCTCGAATGCGTCGGCATCCCCTCGCGCGCCGATAGCTCTTGATAATCCCGGTCTCGCGGTTTTTTTCCTTTGATTTTTGCGTTTCGCGAGGCGTGAGCGCTTGTCTTGGTCTCGGTACAAAAAATGTTTTTTGTATAGTTGCGCACTGCTCGGAGCTCGGTTAAGGAATGGCCGCTTGGCAATGGTCTCTGGCCCCCAGGCGTGGGAGGCAGCGGAACGATAGCTGGGGTGGGGAGGTCTCACTTCCCTCTATGCCTCCCCTCGCTCGCCCGCTCGGGAACAACTCCTGTATGTGAGCTTCTGATTGCACTGTCGCGGCCCGTTGGGGTCTCGGTGTGTGCGGGGCGACTCAGGGGGCTCCGTTGGTGGAACAGAGACTAATATCATGCGAGTCAATCGCGTGGGGTGGAGCAGGACGGAAGGAGAGTTCAGGGACGCAGATGAGCGGGGAGAACCCCGAGAAAAATTTACGGACTTGTACGTACTTTTTCCCTAAAATCGAAGAATTTTTTCAAAGCTCCATAACTTCCCACTGAATCACCGAAAAAAATACGATACCGGGACTTTAAATTTTCGATTGGATTTCGTTGTCGAAAAGGAAACTGCGAGTTCCGTAATTTTTTTTGAAAATTTCTCCGCATGTGGTAGTTCTAGAAATTTTAAAAAATATTTTGTCTGAACTTTGAATATTAAGAATGTTCATTCAAATCGCAAGGATTTCAGAAATTTTGTTTTTTTTTCTGAGAGATTAAGTTGGTACCTACATAATACTTCAATGAATTTAATTCAATTTAATAATGATTTCATTCTACCCATTCGAATTTATGATTTGAGAATGAAATAGATAAAATCCATAGACCGTATAAAAAATTACATTTACTGACAACGACTAAACATCCTCAGCTCTCGACTGGTCGCCCTCCGCGGTCCGGCGAATTTGGTCGCTTCGTGGGGGATTCCCCGCCGTATGATTGAGACTCAAACGTTGCCGAATTCACACTATACTGCCCGAGCGCGTCTAGCGAGTTTCCGGCAACGTCGCGTCACGGGCAATTTCGTTTAACATGCGAGAAAATAATTCCTCTGTTGAAAGCAATTTGTTGTCTTTACGAATTTCGGGAATTGTGTTGTTCTGAAATTACTACAATTTTTTTCACACCTCAATTCTCAAAGGACGAAACAAACGCGTCGCACGGATTCCCCCATAAGTTTCACATTTCGTGACTTCCGCATATGTGTGCTCAGTTACCGAATAATTTTCTATACATATAAGTAATCATTAACTGCTAACTTTAATAAGTATGCGGACAACCTTGAAGAGGAATGATCTCTTTAACCAGTAGTTGAAATTGTGAAATTGAGTAATATTGAGTTAATTTGGAAAATCGGATCGGGAAATTACCGATTCATTTTTTTGGGGTATTACCGACGGCAATGGTAATTTGGCCATTGAAACTTTCAGAACTCACGAATCTTCTACAATCTGATAGCAACCTTAGAAGTCCCTTCGTGATTGCAGGCAGTTAAATTATTTTCATTGTGTGAAAGATTATTTTCCATGATAAACTGTCTCTCTATTGGAACGCCAATTACAAGCTAAATACACCCGAGTAGTTATCCTAGAGATTTGAGGGGAGAGAGGAGGTGGGAACGAGCGAAGCGAGCGGTACGCAGAGCCTTCTCGAGATCGGTGAGCAAAGCGAGCAATGGGTCTAAACTGAACGAAGAACGAAGCACCATTCGAACAGAATCAATAAAAGTAAAAAGATAAACAGCAAACTTTACTTGGAAACTTCACGGCAAAGAATTTCTATCGAAACTATCCTGATAGAATAAATTGTGCACACAAGTTGAGGTGATTGATTTTTTTCTTCTAATATTTTTCATTAAATAATATATATCTTCGTAAAAAAAATCAACGATATAATATGGAAAATTTGAGCCGACGAATTTCCATTTTTCCAAACTTTTTACAAAATAGTATTCCTCCAACTTCCCGGATCTTCAATAAAATCAATCAAATCGTATAAAAAATGGTGAATTCTCGAATTTCTGAGCAAAATCAGATGTCTTGAACTGAAAGGGTTTTCCCCAAATATCAGGGGTTAATAGAACTAAAGTTACGTCACTGCATCAGTGGTGGCCGAGGCAAAAGTGAGTCGAAGGAGTTTGTGTTAGTAGAGAAAGAGAGAGAGAATGAGAAAAACGGAGAGAGAAAGAGCCACGAGGAGGGGCGCAGGGGGGAAAATGAGGGGAGGTCAGAGTCTCGTTTCGTATACGCGGCTGAGAGATAAAAAAGGCAGAAGGCCCTGTTACGCATGTGCGTATTGGAACGAGCGCGACGCAGACCAGAAACAAGAGACCATACACCAACTACTTGGAATATATCTGTGCGTTTGAGGCCCGGGCACGTGAGTGTGACAGAGCTAAAACGGGGGATCACGCGCGCGCACTTATGTACTCGTTTTTTTTTCACCTATGTATTGTTGTACATAAGAGGTGGAAAGAATAGAGGAGACGGTGACTCAAAATACGCGTCTAACAACCGAAAAATGGACGAAATATTTCGGGTTTTTGGGGCTTTTTTTTTAGATAGTAATAATGTAATTGTGAAGAAGTAGACGTGATTTACGGGCGATGTAGTCCTTACGGAAACCAGAAAGTGTCGGATTATCCGGGCACGTACTGTACGTGTTAAATGTATATCTTGAATGATAAGATTACCGTGAGGCATCGTCCTTCGGTGGTTGCTAAGTACGATTCGTAGACGAAATATGGTACATTAGGTATACACATGCTCACCAGCAGGGATAACGGTTGTTTTAATTGAATTAATTTTATTCGAATTGAATAAATAAGTTTTGATTCCAAATTGATTGATTGATTTCGAAGTTTTTTAATTGTCAGATTTTAACATTCTCCCATTTACCTTGGAAATTATGTAGAATGTTTTAAAACTTTGAATAATTGTCGTTAGCCCACGTTCGATGCCCTCTCCAAAAATTCAACATAAATGTGGCAAAATTTGGAAAAAAATATCTTCTATTTGGTTCCTGGTAGTGATGATGTGCTGACTGCTGGCCAGCGGTTTCGGCTCGATTCATTCGGTTCTCGAGACCTAACAAATTGTTCTCTCTTTTTCAAAATATGTAGAGCTGTTCAAAGTTGTCGGTGACTTTCTGTTTCTCTGATTTTTGTAATGTGGTATTATTATAGCTTTTATTAATATTAAAAGTTGATATTTGGGATGGGTGCAATCGGCCCTGCTGTTTCAGAAATATTTAACCTTTTGTGTAACTCTATTTCATCTAAAGGTTAAATATTGCTCGCACAGTGACAGGGAATAAATGAGAAGAGGACACTGAGAGCGCCAAAAATAAGTAATACTATATTAAGTAACGAGTGCCGTAAGTTGATGATTATGCACGCGCACAAGAGGGCGCACGAGCCGAAGACGAATGGGTCTTTTGCGCGATTGTTTAATCATCAATTTACAGCTTGAATTCCTTATACTATTTTATATTACAAGTGCGTGACTACATTTGTTTATTAATCTCTATATTAGTTTATGACTTCTTTAAAGTAAATTAATAAATTTGATTTATGAATTGACTGTAAATTTACAGTTACATCCATTCACATAATTTGTAATTATGTTGAATTCATAAATAAATGAAGTATTTGTTTAAAATAACGAAACTAAACAAACATTTCAGATAAAACATAGTTTTCAAACATTTGAATAAAAGAATGTTATTGTATATTATAAAACTTTCTTTAGTTGTCATTTCCACCAAACTATAGATTGATATATTTGCGCAGTTTGTTACAAAAAAGAATATTTTTTTACATAATTCATGTTCTGTAGATTAGTGCTTTTAGACATTGCAGACTGTTTTGTGCGAAAAGGTTCTTTAGTTTTTCTTTTCTTCTTTTCTTTTCTTTTCTTTCACTCGCCAAAAACCAGTTTTTTTCACTTGTTGCGAAATATACTATTTCGTGATGTGGGACCTTTTTCAGGTGCTGCGCACGAAAAAGCGTCACGCGACGCGAAGCGGAGTTGCTTTTCCAATACAGCATGGTAAAAAGTAGTTTTTCTGACTACATGGCTCGGGTCTTAATTTTGGGTGTGGGGAGGACATGCCTACTTTTCCTATCTAGCTGAGAATAGTATCTTTCCGGCCTGTCGTTAGGGGGTTTTTTAGTCGCGTGGAGTTTGGTGAGCCGAGGCGTACGCGGGGCGGCCAAACGTGCGAATCCAAAAGCCCATAACGATAGCCCAGGAACGCTATTTTTCCGTAGTGATTTGCACTTTTTCGAGTTCGGGCGAGAGCCCGTACCAATCCCCGGACAAGGAAAAATGAAGAGCAGTGCGCAAAATATACTATTTTATCTGAATTCAATGTAAGAGAGATGAAATTCTGTTTGAAATGTCAAAATTTACTTCTTGCGGCAAGTTCTAAGGAACTTTGCGCAAAAATTACGAGTGCATAGTTCCTTAGGAAGTTAGAATAAATGCGATGTTTGTTTTTCGTTTTGAGTACATTTGGTACCTTTTTTAGAGTATATACTATGTTGAAAAAATTTCTAGATTGGCACTAAAGAAACATTTTTCATGCATGATTGAATAAATTTGAAATAACTTTTTCAAATCTGAAACCATTGAAGAGTAATCCGTTCTATTTTCCGGGCCATTAGTTACGTAATTAATGTCGAAACAGAATTAGAGGGACTGAAATAAGTAATTTATGAGAATATAAGGAATAGGTGTAAGGGATGCCAATGAATCATTTGCATATTCCGGGTGGAGTATCCAATTATAACGAAATCTTGCTCTGGGTACTTTCCAACCTGCATTAAGGAAAAAATGAAACATTTCTCATGATTCATAATTGACTCTCAGTACAAAAAACAGGCACTTGAATGGTTCATTGCCATCTATTTTTATTGTCAAATAAATGACAGGCCTAATTCTCATGGTCGATTTGAACTCCAGGGGCATTTTTACCACTGAAATTGAGGGGAAATTCACTGGTTTCCTTCAACCCAACCGATTACGTGTTTAACGAATCAATTGTGTCGTAACCTCATGTTATGATACCTTCCAAGACAGAATAAATCAACTAACATTGACAATTGAGTTGAATGTCAACAGCGATTATGGATTTCATTAATTCTGCTGACAGTAGTAATTTTTATTTGTATTTTTATTTCACTACACTATTGCCAAAAGAGTTGGGGGATTGACAATGTCAATATTAATGATTATTTTTTATTCTTTATTTATGTAGTTACTGATTCCAGGAAATTCATAGGTCTAAAAGTGCATTGTCCTGAGACATTCTAAAATTGAGTGAGTTAAATTTAGGAAGTACCGGAGTGTGTCTAAAGAACTTTGTCAAAAACCCTGGGTGAATCACATTAAACTTTTATCATGAAAACCTTAGGGTTATCTTCTTTTCCACAACAATATAGATATAATCTGTCTTTGCCTTTGGAGTTTTGGAGCGTGGCTGTTTGTTTTGTTTGCTTTTTTGTGAGATGAATAACCAATATATCTCATTCGCTTTATTGAAATGGAATTTTCTAGAGTGGGGGACCTCGGTTGTTGTGCAAAATTTCTCTTGGATTTCATCAGTAGTCCCCACTTGCCTGTGGGGATTGTAGGATTTGAGTTTTTGTTGCGTCAGAAAAATAAGCCAATGTTGTTATTCCGACGTTTTCCATTTTCCTGATGTTTCAGGAATACCTCGAAAATTTCCACAATAATAATTTCGGTATAACCTGACTTATTTGAGGGAGAGCACATCGATGTTGTTCTTCCAATGATTATCTATTGTTTTTTTTATTATGGGGGCGAAGTGCATTGAGAGGATGTGTTATTTCTTTTCCATATGGGACATATGGTTATGAGTATAACGTTGGGCTCTTTTCTTGTAATTATTTTCTTGTTATTCTATCCAATTGTCTTCGCTTTTGGTTTTTATTTGGCACAGTTTTCTGTAGAAGTTTTTATAGGTAAGGTTCCCGGTTTATTTAACGATTTTTTTTTTCAAAAATATACGTTATTTAGAGATTGATCATTAATTGCAGTGAAATTCGAAATTTCATAATTTTTTTAGAAAATTTAAACTACTTAATTACAGGATTTTCTACTCTCCACATTTTAAACCAAAAAAGTTCTGCAATTTATTGCTTTACGAGAGACTAGGAACTGGTTTCTCTTCGTAGAAATCCCTTTCAAAGAATGAATTAATTTTCACTACCAGTTAACTTGAATTTTAATAATGAAGTATTTGAATTCTGCATTCAAATCATTTCCTGGACGTCAAGTCGTATAAAAAAATAAACAATAGTAATAATATCAGGAATAACGATCATCTTATTCACATGTGAGCCTAATTTTACGTTTCATAATTTGGGGAAAAATCCACTCAACTGAAATCAAGCAAAATCGAATGAGACAGAGCAATTTCTTTGGCACAGGCAAAATCTAGACACTCTGACAATGCGATAATACAGTCCAAGGCTGTCTGTCTCAGTGGCAAAGCGTAATAAAACGACAGTGAGCCACATGCACACATTGAATTCCCCTTGTGAGCATTGAAAACGAGTGATCGAAACCAAAGTTGCGGAAAGTCCCAGTAGAATCCCCAATTACGAGTATCGGCTTTCGATGCCTCTCAGAGTTCAATGCCTTTTCCGTCTTTCCCCTACTCTCCCTTTTCCCCGTTGCACATCCATCCCCCGGCGGCCCCCTCCGCTCCTCCCGCGCCCCTGAAAAATCCCCCGTTCTACGGTACGTGTGATATCCTGTGCGTGTAAACGGGAGAAAAAAAATGATTCACTCCGGCTTGTATGTGCCCTCTCACTCGTGCCATTAGGCGTGTGTACCGGAAAAGAAAGGGAAAGTACAGAAAGGGCGGTGGGGAGACCCTCGGCCACGCTAGTCCATATAATAATTTCGTACCGAGAGACCCCCTCAGACATTTGCGCCAGACACTGAGGAGAGGCTCTGGGGGTCGCGTGTGACACCCCCCCCCCCCTCTCCTTTTACCATATATTTTGTCTCTCTTAGCGGTGGCTTCTCCATTTCTCTTTCTCTATTTTCTAGACATTTTCTCATCTGTTACCGAGGGAGTGAACAACTGTTCGCGGGAAATTTTATTGGTGAAAATAAAAGACTGGACTAGAGATTATTGCTTGCCAATGGGTGGATGGATTCGTATTAAAATATTTATTTCCTTTTCAAATCGCAATGGGAGACTTGCAAAGCTCCAATTGATTCTTCTGAGGGTCTGATCTGATTTTACTTATCTGGGTAAAGGGCTTGAGAAATATTCTTGAGGAATTTCATTGGAGGCTCGAGTTTTATTGATGAAAAAAATGAGATGAGGTGTTCCTCCTTGCGTTCCCTGGGAGTTCAAATAAAATTTCCCATTTTGAAATTTCAAAGATTTTGTACTGAGGCTCTGTCAATCTACACTTGAATCTGTCAAACAACTCAAATGGAGATTTTAAAGTCTCAAGTTTAAATTTTGAAATGTTCTCAATTTTCTTAATTTTTAAGTAAGAATTTCAAACTTCCAAATGAAAAAAAAAATTTGTTTAAGGGCTTAGGCAATCCATTGAGACGCTTTTTTTCTGAAACTAATCTCTTTGCAAATGAATTCTAGTTCGTGAGAAAATGAAATAGATATTTGAATTAATGCAATACCCATATAAACCCTAAAATCCTCTGTTATTCACTGTTTGAAGATAACTGCAACGTTTCATTGTGAAATAAAAATTCACGACTCGAATGTTGCATACGTCATTCTGAAGACGTGTATTTCAAAATGATACATATACCTCGGGAGTGTCGGTATATATGTAAGGCACACGGGTTTAATACGTCGCCTAAGCCGGGCGTATGTTTTGTGACGCACCACCCGTTACATAATGCAACGACGAGACCTCGACGAGAGTTTGCAAAACAAGGCCCGAGGAACGGAGAACTGGTGAGTCCATATGTATGTGGGAAATATATTCAACAATACCGAAATCATGAAAAACGCAAAAATCAAATCGGAGAGGAGGCAAGTTGTCAGTTTTACAACAATAATTATTTTTGAACAACAGAATTTTCTCCTGCTTCGATCACTTCGTCAGATTAAGTTTTAATTTAAAAAGAGCAAAAAATATGTGGGAGATTAACTGAAGGGGTTTTTATTGTGTTTCTGTTGAAAACTGATTGGTGGACAAATTTTTTTTCTCATTCGGATTAAAAATTCAAGCAATATTGTCGATTATTTGCGGTTAAAAATTATTTTTAGAGCTAATTAAATTTATATGGATCTGTTCCACGTTGTGAATTCTTTATACAGAATCATTTTTTAGAAAAACAAAAATATAAAAGCGACAACATGGTTGGTAATTTTTGTTTTCTCAATAGTTCTCACCACTGTTCGAGACAATTCCAATCGCAAGGCTTCATCAGCCTTTCAATATTCGTTCAAAGTGATCACGCTACACCCATCCGTTGGGACGACGTGCGAAGAAATGTCATTTTTCAATCCTTTTTCACTATTACGGATGAACGCTGCTCCTAAGCAACAATTCTATGCACTCAAAAACTCATTGATCACATGTTCCAAAAGTGTAGTAAAGTACATAACTTTAGTTGCATTTTTTCCGTGGATTTTGTAATTTTTTCGATGATTTTCATAAGATTACGGATTAAACGACTGCTTTCATAGAAAATCTTGATTAATTAACCATTCTCTCCAACACTTTAAACCTTTGCACAAGCATTCTCCATTATCTAAACAATATGTAGAAAAAAAAAATTGCTCCCGTTTTTGCAACACTCTCAGCTCGGCCGATTATCCTTACGACACAAACTTAAGTAAACTTGGAAACATTAAAAATTTTTCGAAGTAATTTTTGTCCTTGAATCCGTCGCTTTGTTAAAAATCGAAAAAGTTTCGAAAATTTTTATTTTTCTAATGAACCCTAAAATAAAATCGTTCATAATAATATAAATTGAAACATGCGCGAAAGTCAGTAATAAAAAAAAATTGTAAAAGAGATTGTTCCGTCTTTTCAACATTAGAATTTTACATTAAAAAGAATCTCAATATTTTTTTTCACACAAATGTCAATATGATCAGAGAAACAAAAAGCCCAAACGAAGTTGGTGTTTTACCGATATTTTCACGAAGTAAATCAGCCATTTTTTTTGACTGATTTCCCTTCCTCCCGTGTCTCGACGAAATGTGGAAAAAACAAAGTGACTGTACGTGCCGACGAGTCGTCTCGGTTCTTGTCGCATTAGCACTTTTTTTTTACCTCCAGTTTTCGCGGTATGGAGGTTCTTTTTCCCCTCTTTCTTCTACGTCTCCTCGCCCAAAGCGCCTCTTGTCTACTCCCTTTCTCGCGAGGCGCGAGCGTGCACTCTTGGCAAACAGGAAACGAATAAGTGCTGTCACAGCGCACTTTTACCTCGCCCGGGTGCACTCTCCGGGATGCACATAAAATTGTATCCAGTTTCGTGATTCCTTCGTATAAAAAAATTGTGGGAAATTTATGTTTACCTCGTTTCTGGCTCAAGATGTTTTCAAACTGTTTCAGATTTCTCTCATTAAATTAAAATTGTCATCAATATTTGCCTACTTAGGACACAATTTTTAATATCCCCTTCACCCGGAGAAACTATTCATTTGAATAGCAATAAATTGTTCTATGTAAACAATTCGGGATGAAGATTTTATGTGACAGTAATTTTTTATTTTCAAGGAATCTTCCTACGAGAACCTCTTTTTTACCAAAATTCTAAATGGTTAATAAAAATCATTTTTTAATTTTTAAAAATATTAATTAATTAATTAATTGTCAAGTTAATTAATAAAAATCTATAAAACTCTCATTTTTCAATTTTCGATCAATGTTCACGAGAGAATGGACAGAAAATTTATGGTTTTCATGATTTTTCCACCAAATTTTTCACTTTTCCAATTTTTAATGATGGAGTTTTTCGGAATTAACAGTGGACCTTATAATAAACATACCAGTATAGCCTACAGGAAAAAAACAACAGTGCATAGACACTTTATCGGATCTTTACATCGTCTGCCTCATTGCGCGGAATCAGTTCTATTCGTCCAGTGTATGAAAATTATTCTTAATTCGATAAAATTTCCTCTGTGTGGTCACCCATCATAAAATAAACGGAAGTCAGCGGCGATTGAGGATTCTAAAATTAGAACAAAGCATTCATCGCCCGCAACATTGTGTTCTTTGCTTAATTATCTCTGGAGATTCCGAACCAGCTGAGTAGGGGGCAATGGAACAGCTGGAAGGAAGTGTGCTAAGATGACGCAAAACATTTCTGTACAGACCCGAAGAAATCAAGGGAGATTTTTTACTCCAAACAAAAAATCGTCAAAATGTTTAAAAACTGATTCTTCCCTCATTTTGAATTCCACGACATAAATAATTTCAAAATATCTCTGCAAAATTTTATTATTGTAATTTCCATTACAATTTTTCTTTTTTTCGTTTGATCAAAAGAGAATTCAAAGTTTGAATGCCAAAAAAAGTGTCGTTAAAAAATTTAGAATTCCATTAAATTTTGAGTGCAATCAGTAGAATTTTTGATTTTGTATTAGAAATTGAATTTCGGGGTAACTTTTTTAAAAATTATTTCTGATCAGCCCCTCAAATTCCATTTCTTTCTCCACAATACGATCTACAAAAAAACTGATGCGATAAAAAAAAAATACGTTCTGAATTAAATAATTATGAATTCTCTATAAATCCGCCCAATAAATATTTATCCATCCAACAACTGATGCAGCGAAATCTGAGTAGAGGTTGTCCCACGTCCTCGTCATATAAAAGAAAGTTTAATAAAAGCGTCTCCATACCTCCATTGTCCACAATTTCTGAATATCCTATTGTTTAATTGTTACTTCCCAATGTATCGACAGGGCTTCATAGAATATACACCGGACGCGCGGTAAAAAGACGAGCCGGCATTGATTAATTATCCACAAACAAAGCGAAGAGCTGAATAAAAACGACCGAAAAATATGGGAATGAATGTCGAGGAGTTTAATTTAAATCGAAACGAATTGGAAATTCTGTTCACTGTTATCAATTTACCAGTCCTAAAATGTAATGCAGTACTGGAGGGAGGAGGGG